>CAUPSG010000110.1:0-32059 GCA_963513935.1 Aphrophora alni
CTTTACTCTTGTATCATTTCTTCGTTTATTTTTTAACAGTTATCTTTATTGTTTCCGTTTCTTATTTCTTATTGTAGTTTCTTCTTTAAGTAATTTTATCTTTATTTAATTATATTTTACTTGTAATATATAACTTTACGATTCAATTTTGCAGTTTCTTATTTTCCTCTAGTTTTATCTTTTACGTATCATTCATTAGCTCTCTTTGTGGTTTCGTTTTATCTCGTCAGAATCTCATCCCCCTCTCTTTCTTTCTCCCTTCTCCACTTCCACTGTCCTTTTCTATTTCTATCTTCCCGCAATCCCACTGTCTTTTATCTCTCTCTCCCGTATTCCACTTTGTTTTCCCCCATCCACCATTACTTCTGTGCCTCTCACACTCGTCTCCCATTGTCTTTATTTTTCTACCCCCCCACACCCCACAATTCTTGTCCTTTCACTCACACTCTTTCTCTCTTATCGTAATGTCTTTCATCCACAATCACTTCCACTGTCTTTCTTCACTACTCCCATTTTTCTTGTAGGGAAGTGTAGAATAAAAATATATTACATATATTATTTTAATAAATAAATGAAAGTTTGATCAAGTGAAGCACAGTAGGTAACTCGTGTACCGCCCAGTCCTAATACTCTGCGCGCCTGTGTGTGATGGCGCGTGCGTTAGATTGAGGCGACCCTTCGTTCAGCCGCAATCCCCGTTTGATTATAGTTTATGTATTTTACCGTTTAACGGAAGATGTTCCGTATTCACAGACGAAAATAACGCTTTCAGCGAAATCATCCCCTAATAAACTACCCCCTAATTATTCATATTGTACGGTCAAGGTTTTTTAATTCCATCCCCCACTAGAATCGACTGTACGTAAATCGTAAGGGTTCCGTGCGGTAGGATCTGATAGCGTACACGATATCTGCTTCCAACCCTTAGTAGCCCACCGAGGCTTTATCTGATCCATCACGTCACGTCAGGTCACTACTGACCATTCCCTACCGAAAAGTAAAACCCTCGACTGGACTTGTGTTATCGCTTTCGTTTGTCATTTTATTTAGTCGCGTGTTTTATGTGGTTCGTGTTTTTTATTATTTGTATAAAGCCAATAGGGTGTATTTGTCGCCGATCATTTCCGATTACCTACGGAAATATACGAGTGTTGTAGCGATTTTATCAGTTTACCGACGTTTCGTTTTAGATTATTTTTGGAGATTTTCGCCACTCGTCTGTGCGCACAAACTTTCTCACTCAGGCAATATTCAAAATGAAATAACCAAAGAAAATTATTCATCCATGAAAATAGCAGTTCAGCAGTTGTCCGTCAAAAAGTGATGAGGAGCACTCACTTACTCAAGTTTGAACTGATTACAGTGAAATTTTCAATCAATACACAAATTATTTCCTAAGGAATGCAGTAGATGAACGCTAAACGACATTAATCGCGGACAAATCACATTATCTGATAAGATTATATCAAGGTCAGTGAAGGTCAAATCATGCAGTATCTAGATTGCCCATTGCATTATCAAATAACCTTGAATTCTATTACAGAGACAAACAAGACGGGGATTACTGATGTCAGAGAGTTAATGCAGCGATTTTATCGTAAATTATCACTATCTCAGTTCCGATTTTTTAAATTTGTTTTAGTATTTCCGATAAGAGTTAATAATTATAGAAGGGTTTAATTTTTAGTTTTTTGTTTCATCTTTCCTATCAGGTCTCTCTTGACCAACTCTTGTTCTCTTCTAAATATAATATTCTAGATAAGGCGACCTCATTTTATCTTCTTTTTTAATGAGGCGATCATGACTGAAAGAGGTTTTTACCTCTAAACAGAAGGAGAAAACGATCCAACAGCTAAAAGATGAAACTATTCTAAATGAAGAGATGCCTTTCAAAACCGTCTGGCGTGCGCGCGCACATAAAATGAATGATTTAAGCCCTGCACCGACCGGCGGACATTTTACGGCTTCTGTTACTTTTAAACGAAGGATTTAATAGTTCTGTGTAAAACAAGGCAGTAAAACACGCGTGGATCGTGTCAGACACACGTCGCGTGTTTGTTGATGAAATGCGTATTGATTTTGACGTATTTGTAAGGCACGTGGTTTCTAGACTGATCGATTTTTCTGGCGTGTAATAATAATAGGGATTCTTTAGGTTTATTTATAGTTTGTGTTGGTGTGTCAATCTAGTAGCCTAGTCTTTCCCTCTCAAGTCTCTCTTGACCAACTCTTGTTGTCTCCCGAACTGAAGCTAGGATACTTTATTTTATGATTATTTCTTCTTTGGAGATGATGACCTACGGATTATTCGCCTTTAAACCACAAAAACAAACCATCGTTTGTTCATATTGGGCCTTCCCTCCACAGGTTAAAAAAATTGCACAGAAAAACATCTGCCCCAAGTAGGATTTGAAAACATGAGTTGTTGAAATAAAAATGAAAATGTTGATTCACCGCCATCATGGTACTTACCCAGCCCTTTTAATACAATCAGATAATAAATGTGATGCTGAAAAATTGGTTTTTGACGCATTTTGTGATTCACAGATTTTCTGAATTTTCTAATTGTGTGTATCACTACTTTCTGGAAGGTGAGTGGGTCCTCGCAGATGTTTATACAGTGTGTTCAGAAATTAACCGACCAAACTTCAGGAACTGATTGTTCAGGACAAAATATACAAGAAATGAATTATAACACGTGGTCCTATCCTGCTTAGTTTTCCGTCTATCCGCCATTTTTTTTTACAAAAAACAATTTTTTGAAATAGATATGTTATTGAGTTCAAATTTGGTAAACGCATTTTTTATGTAACGTTTCACGCGTGTACCAAAAAACAAATAATTTATTTGTATATTTTCAAAATGGCTGTCGTTTAAAAATTTTAACGTCCAATATTTCATTTGATATTTTGTTTGACACTAAAATAGAGAAAATTTTCGTCTTTTAAATTTTGTATAAAGTTAACGGTTTTCAAGACTTTTGACGTTAAAATTTTCTAACAGAAGCCATTTTGAAAAATATATAAATTAAATTCTTTGTTTTTTGGAACACGTGTAAAATGCTACATAAAAAAAATATACGTTTACCAAATCTGAACTCAATATCCTGTCTATTTCCAAAGCTATAACATTGTTTTGTTATACAAAATGGTGGATAGATGGAAAACATCGATTTTTTGACTCATCACATAATTTTCACTACGTGGGAAAGTAAAAAGGATAAATAAATCCTATGTATCCAGGACAAGTAAAACGTTAAAACGTATTTTGTTAATAACTTTTGAATTTTAATACCTCTCACAATCCGTCTCTTAAAATTTGATAAATTAAAACTGAACTAAAATTCGTGTTCTCTTTATGAAATCCATTATACAGCTTCTAAACTTTCCGAACAAGAAACTAACTTCAAGAACGATATCAAAACAAGTTTCTGTTTTCACAAAACTGAGAAATATTAAGTTAATGTTGTCATTGAATCTGCCACATGTCGCTGAAGCTGAACAAAGTTTCTTTAAGTATTAAGAAAAGCTTTTATAAAATATTCAAAGTGAATCACTTGGACTTCTCTCCTATTCATGTATAAAGGAATTAAAATCTTTTAAAAATTATCTTCTGTGTAATTTGTATACCTGATAAATAGAAACAAAGTAAGGGAATTCTTCATTTAAAGATAAATTGTCTTTTTTAATTCTGGTTTTCTTTTCATTGAAAATTAATAATAGTAAACAATTATGTTTGCTCTTTACCTTCCACTGTTTGTTACTTTTTTTAAAACTCTTCCATACGTGGAGAACGACAGGTCCATCGAGACCAAACTGTAACTGTAACCCGAGTAACCAGACCCTCAATTCTATATAATGTCTCCACTGAGACCAGAGTACAATCGAGCAACCAGAAACTCAATTCAAATCATTTTTTTCAACTTTACAAATTAAAATCTATTACTTTCCATCAGATTAAAGAACAGATGAGACGGTTGGGGGTGGTTGGGGGTAATTAGAAGGCTAAAGTCGATAACAAAGTTTAAATATGAACTTTAGCCTCTAAGATCCAGTTTTAATGATATCTCTCACTTAAAGTTTAGGATTACTTCAACATTTTCTCAGTAATTGACGATCCGCGCAGACTTTTGTCTCGCTATATTTAGAAGTATAATCTCCCAAGTCTTACAAAGGATTGTAGTTTAAGAGAAGACTCTTTGAAAGGTTTCTTGAATCATTACTTTTATAATATATAGTAAAGAAATTATAGTGTGATAACTTGTTTTAGATCGTTTCACATGATACAGGATTTCAAATGATTTTTTATCTCCTTGTAAGTAATCTCTGGGTAAAATTATATTAAAAGGTGTACTATTTTAAAAATTTGTGGTAGCAGAGAGATCTACGTCGTCAGTGCGTTGATCAAATTTAGCGCCTGAATTCTTTGATTCTAGTCCACTCAGATTACAGGATTTTTTCTTTGTAATTTAATAATTTCCCAGCTGTGGTAACATGTCTGGGGGCCCACTTTTTATAAACGGTGGTTGGGATTCAATGAAATGATGTGATAGTAATTACTAAGTGCCTAGTGGCTTTGAGGTTTAAAACGTCTGCTATAGAATTGCCCGAAGGTAACACAGGGGTTTTCTTAGAAATGTAGTTATTTTTATCTTTTGGGCAGAGGGAGGGCCCACCAAAACTTGTTATCGAAAAATGAAAAAAAAAAACTCCTCTAGATAAGACCAAAATATATTCACGTACCAAATTTGATGAATTTTTATTTATCAATTTTTAGAAGTCCGTTTTAACCTCAAAAAAACTAACCTATTTTACTATCGTTTAACACTCCAATTTTTAGTTCTATCCTTCAAAATAGTGTAGAAGACAGTAATCCTAGTTTAACAGCTTGTTTTATAGCTATTGGTTGAGTGGTTTACAACGATGCTGGTATGCAATGGCCTATAAACTATATTATACAACTCGCAGGAATTCTGTCAATGTCCGGACACTTGTCGGACTGTTTTTGTAGGCGGTCCAATTCATTGTCTTCCCAGACTCGTAATAAATTGAACATTCACAGCTGACTTGATAGAGCGACAATTTTTTGTACTGAATTTCCTGTCGTTTGCCGAGCTCGATCCTATTGTTGGAGACGTCAGTTGGAGAAAATGAGATATTACAGTAACTTAAGGGAAATATACGACAAATTGTTTTTAATTATAATTTTATTCACATTTTTCGACTATTTTTTCTTTAAACAGTCGAAAACGTTGGCCTCGTTTCGTAGGAAATCGACAAGTTTCGACATGGCGTCGTCCTCATCTGCATTAAAGCACGATAGCTGGTACAAAAATAAATATAAAAACATTAAATTTAGAATAGGGAATAAATCCAATTGAAAATATCAAAATGGCTGCTCTTTTAAATAGTTCTTTTGTTTCTATCTTGAGTTTTATTCAACTTATAAAAACACTAAATTAGATACAAATTTACACTATTCAATTCTGCATGTAATGGTACTCCTGAAGTGGTCAATGTCCCAAAATGGTGTATCGCCCCGGAAGGGGCCAATGTCCCGAAAGGGACTATCGCCCCGGAAGGGGCCAATGTCCCGAAAGGGACTACCGCCCGGAAGGGGCGAATGTCCCGAAAGGGACTACCGCCCCTGAAGGGGCCAATGTCCCGAAAGGGACTATCGCCCCGGAAGGGGTCCATGTCCCATGGCTTTTATCTTTTAAAAGTTGGCCGCCATATAAAACTTCACAGCTAATTCCTCACTTTAAAAGATATGAAAATTGTATATAAACATATTTCCTAATAGCTTACTTTTCTATCTAGGCGCCATTTTGTGTTTTTAAACATTAAGATTCGTATCCTTTTAACGGTTAATAATACAGAGTTGAAATTTTTCACGTTGCATAGTGTTATAGACCTGATTTGAGAAAAATAATCAATTTTATTAATTCTTGACAAAATGGCGCCCAACGTCAAATGTCTCGAAAACTTTCCCTACCCAGGCAAGGAATTACTTTCCTGTATAACTTCTTAACTAAGCGTTTTGAGGAAGATCTCTCTTACATTGAGACGTCGACACCAGAAAGTAGGAAATGTCCAACGGCGCTACTCATTGAAGACATTTTGCTATGTCGAATTTAATGAAATAGTGACGCTAAGGAAGTGTTAATGGGACAAGATAAGCAAATTTTGGACCTTTTAAAATATATACTGTAAGTCAACGTCTTTGATTAACAGTTTTTGACTAAACGATATTTTGGTGGTTGTTATTTTTTTTTTGAGGTAGCTGAGTGATAAACTTTGTGCAATTTTTCACACCGTTTAATTACAGGATTTAATTTTGATTTGTCTAGAAATCTCTGGAAAATTTAGTTCAATTTGTCTGTACGGTTTAGTTTCGTATAATATTGATAGCTGTTATAGGGAATTCATAATCTTGTTATATCTAGGTCGTCTAGTTGCTCCATTAACACACTGCGTAATAGATTGACTGGCCTTGACGCTTCCGGGTCTCTTATCGGCCACAAAACACTCAAAAATTATCAAACCTATATAACTCAAGTACCTGTTTAATTGTCCAGTGTAGCGGAGATAACGGAAAATTCCCTGTGCATTGTATGTTAAGAAGAAAATTCCCCACGTATTATAATGGTAAGAAGAAAATTCCCTAAGTGTATTGGATATTAACAAGAATAATACCTACGTGTATTGTGCTAAAAAGAAAATTCCCTACGTGTTTTATATGACGGCAGGAAATTCCCTTGGATGAATTCCCTACTTGTGTTGTGATATCAAGAAAATTCCCTATGTAATATCTGAAAAGGGTAAAATTCCCTAAGTGTATTTGTATGTAACGAGAAAAATCCCTACGTATGTTGTGCTAACGAGAAAATTCACCACGTGTTTTATATAACAAGAAAATTCCCTATGTAATATCTGAAAAGGGCAAATTTCCTAAGTGTATTGTATGTAACAAGAAAATTTCCTACTTATGTTGTGCTGACGAGAAAATTCCCTACGTGTATTGTGATTACATGAAAATTCCCTACGTGTTTTATATCGTAACAAGAAAATTCCCTATGTAATATCTGAAAAGGATAAAATTCCCTTAGTGTGTTGTATGTAACAAGAAAATTCTTTACGTATTTTGATCCATGTTGAGTATTTGCGTTATAGTATAAATTTGTCAAAAACAGTTGACAACTTCATGAAAAATATACAATAATTTTGAAAAAATTGTCCCCTGATTAACAAATCTACTGAAGCTAGTCACAACCTCTTATCAATTATTGTACTATTTTCCCCATTAACGCCACATCGGCGTTGTCATTGCCATCAATTGAACCCAATATGTAGCGCAAGTTGAGAACAATTGCTTTCATTGAAGCAATGAGGTCTGACATGCCGTCAATCGCGAAGGTGATAACATTTTATTTTTGTTTTAATATAAAAAAAATTAAGTCAGAAAAGTAACGAAGGAAAATTCCCAATTTCCTGGCCGACGGTCTCTTTCCGGACATTGGCCCCTTCCGGGGCGATAGTCCCTTTCGGGACATTGGCCCCTTCAGGGCGGTAGTCCCTTTCGGGACATTGGCCCCTTCCGGGGCGATAGTCGCTTTCGGGACATTGGCCCCTTCAGGACGGTAGTCCCTTTCGGGACATTGGCCCCTTCCGGGGCGATAGTCCCTTTCGGGGCATTGGCCCCTTCCGGGGCGATAGTCCCTTTCGGGACATTGGCCCCTTCAGGGGCGGTAGTCCCTTTCGGGACATTGGCCCCTTCCGGGGCGATAGTCCCTTTCGGGACATTGGCCCCTTCAGGGGCGGTAGTCCCTTTCGGGACATTGGCCTCTCTAGGGCGATAGTCCCTTTCGGGACATTGGCCCCTTCAGGGGCGATAGTCCCTTTCGGGACATTGGCCCCTTCAGGGGCGGTAGTCCCTTTCGGGACATTGGCCCCTTCCGGGGCGATAGTCCCTTTCGGGACATTGGCCCCTTCAGGGGCGGTAGTCCCTTTCGGGGCATTGGCCTCTCTGGGGCGATAGTCCCTTTCGGGACATTGGCCCCTTCAGGGGCGGTAGTCCCTTTCGGGACATTGGCCCCTTCAGGGGCGGTAGTCCCTTTCGGGACATTGGCCTCTCTGGGGCGATAGTCCTCTTCGTCGTAATGATTTCCGATTTTTACTAATTTATAAATTTTAGTTTTCATCAAATCTTTAACTTTACAAGTATGTGTACAAAGATTAATCCGTTGACAGAAAAGTAGGTTAAAGTCTTAAATTGAGACATTTTGAACCGTCAGGGGTACAGGCGTGACAATCGCGTGATGCTGGATATGGACCTTTATTAAACGTAGTCTTGTGTTATCCCTCACTTTCATCTCTCCTAACAAATCTCTTTTGTCCAACTTTTGTTCTCTTACAACCCCGACGCTATTCGAGGTCAATGGGTCGTCATTTCATGTCCTTTTCTTCCGTTTTTTTTTTTTAGTATTCCAGATATTCCATTTTTGAAATATTCCAATTCTTTTCTTCCATTTATGAAGAGTTCCATAGTTCTTCCCTTCAGTTTTTTTAAATATTCCAATTCTTTACTTTCGTTTTTTAAGTGTTCCAGAGTTCGTTTCTTCCCTTTATGTAACATTCCAGAGTTTTTTTTCTTTCGTTTTTTGAAATATTCCGGAGTTTTTCTTCCGTTTTTGAAATATTCCGGAGTTTTTCTTTCGTTTTTTTTAAATATTCCCGATTTTTTCTTTCTTTTTTTTGAAATATTCCGGAGTTTTTCTTTTTCCAGAGTTCTTTTCTTCATTTTTTGAAGTATTCCAAAAGTTCATTTCTTCCGTTTTTTAAGTATTCCAGAATTCTTTTCTGTGTTTCCCCCTTTTTTATATAAAGCAAAGATGACGAAGGCGATTGGGGAATGGGGGAAGACGTACACTCACTCAATGAGCAAAGCCTACTGTTTACAGAAACATTAATTTGATACCCTGAACTCTAACGTCATAGAATTGAACCGCCCCAAAAAGGTCTCTAAACCTGGAACCTGGCTCAAACGTACCAACGTATCCATCATCCCGGAAGGAGTTGGATGAAACTGCTGACCAACTCAGTGAAACTTACTAGGTGAAACTGCTGACCCGAAAGGGGCAGGTCCCCTTTTCATGGAGTTGCCCCTTTCAAGACGTTATAGGGTTTGAAACAATAACTTCAAATTTATAATTTGTAAAAAAAAAGAAAATAATTGTAACATTTCTTTATTTTCAGCCACTGCAGCTTTATAGTAATATTTCACTTTTTGTATTTAAGTATTAATTACATATTCCCAATTAATAATCTACAAATGAAAGTTTGGATGTGAACAACTTGCAACAGATTATCTATTTTGATAAGAAACTGTTACACATTGCAGACTTTCTGCTATCACACAAATTATCTAACCACTTTATGGAGAAGCTCAATTGGTTAAGACACGTCTAGCCCACTGCGGGTTTAAAAGCTCACTGAACCACGATCTAAAGATTGATTGAAAACACTTTCGACCCCTGGGTGTGTAACACCAAAAGAAACAAAAATATCGCAGGAACGAAGTAAAGATCCACGAAACAGTGTCTAGAAAATAAGTTGTAAACACTAATAGGATCAAGGCACATTTTGTAGTCTCGGACCGAGACGCACTGCATTGCATTTGGAACAGTTTCATTTGACTTGCCCCTTCATTTAGACTAGGGTGGCAAAACAGGTACATCTTACTTTGGAAGCAGCCAAACTCTCTCGTTTCTATTTAGCCACGTTGTGAAATGAATGAATACAGTACTAGTTTTTTTTACATTCGGTATTATAAATTTATTTATTTATTTACTTCAAATAAAAAGAAGAAAACACAATTTTAGTCACTTTAACAACACAAAACGTACCACACAATAGTCAAAAACATAGTTTGCAAGAAACAAGACAACATAATACTGTACAGGAAAAACATACGTTCGGAATTTCCAAAATATTCGCAATTTTGTTGTCCCCCCCCCTCAAATATTTTTTATCTCCATAACGGTTTGACCAATTGAATTGAAACTTGGTATGGTACCTAATAAAGAAATATTTTTATCAAAATAACCAATCATAAGCTTCAAAATGTGCCTGCTTCAATTTTTAAGTGTAAATAACTCAAAAATGTCCAAATTTATGTGTAATTCTTTTAATTTACTAACGATTCATTAATTGTCAAAACAATCGGACGAATGAACGGCATTAATTAGTTTGAAGAACAAGACAAAGAAACCCTGGGCAGTCGAATATTATAATAGCGTCGGAGTCGGAAAAGAACAAAAATTGCTCAAAACACACATGGTAGGAAAGTTGAAAGAGAGGGAATTAACCCGAGACTACATGGAAAAAGTGTAGATCCAGCTATGTCTCCTCGGGATTGCTAAGCCCGTACTAACTAAAGTGAGCCTCTAAGGGTGATTTTTATTATTAATAATTTGTATTTAGAATTATATCGCCCCAGAGGGCGTGTAGTCCCGAAAGGGATTATCGCCCCGGAGGGGCCAATCTCCCGAAAGGAGATATTTCTTCCTTAAGTGACTTCTATTCATAAAATTGTGTTCAAAATTGTATGTAGAAAAAATTACGGTTCAGGATTTTGGTCATTAATCTTTGTAACTTATTTCATTAAAATTTGAACATAATCGGTAGTGTCGATTTTGAGTGATAATGTTTTTTTTTTACAACAGCAACATGACTGATTTTTTTGTACTGACATGACAATTCGTAATTCTCTATTTTTGGAGGGAAATTCGAATACCAAGTGGATAAATTTGGTCAGAATTATTATAGCCGATTTTGTGTTTTTTCTTGCGACAAATAGCCTCAAAATTTGCGGTATCAAACTAACTTTAATACTACCAAAATATGCGCTCACAACAAATTTGATTAAAATCGGTCGATGTGTTTAGTGTGTGAGAGCACTTGCACAGCGATAGACGGACATCTCTGTACATGTTAGAAAGTAACATCGGGGGATTATGATCAAATAAATCAGTATTTTTAAAATTATCAAAATCTGTTGTGTGTTGCGACAGATAGCATCGTACAACTATCAAAACTTCGTCGTCTTCAAAACGTATTTTTCATTAAATTTTTTTTTAACCATTTGAATACTTTCTCCTACCTAATTAACGGTATTCTCCTACCTAATTAACGTTATTCTCCTGCCTAATTAACTGTAACAAGTGGGGGGGGGGGGTATTTGGACCAAAAGATAAACATTGGCAAATATATTTTATTATGTCATATAAATATCAGACAGCTGGAGCCATCTATCGGTTTATCCAAGAACTAAGATTACGAAACGAATGTCAAGGCTATATTGTTAATCTAAACCAGGAATATCGCGTCTGTGATAAGAGCGGGGCATGATTTTACATAGTTGGAAGTATTTAGTTTTGTCGAAATCATCCGAAAAGTTTTCAAGATAAAACTATTGAGAGTTCCTTTTAATTTGGTGTTTTAAAAAAATGTTTTTGAAAAATAATCAGTGGTTGTTAGCCCCTTTAGGCACGATGTCTCAAGTGTAATTTTTAAGGACCTAAACACTATAATGGCGGATGATATGAAAAATTTGTTACTACCACTCAAGGGCGTACCCAGGATCAAAACTAGGGGGGGGGCAAGCCATGGTCATTCAATATACAATTGATTATTAAAATAGTTATTTCAAGAATTGTATTAAATTCAAGCAACAAAATGTATAATAAATATTTATTTTTTTGCTTCCAGAGGGGGGGGGGCAGCCGCCCCTCGCTGGGTACGCCCATGCTATCACTAGCTTTAACTCAGAAAATCCTGGGGATTTACCTTTTAAACTTTTTTAGTATTTTATCGAATAAAAGAATGGTCACTCTGTATATGTACAATTAAAATTTCAACCATTTTTTATATTCTTAAAAGTTTATCCCAGGTCATGGACAAGTCGTACGTTTCCCCCCTTCTATGGTGTAAAAGAATTATGCTGCTGGACACTGTGGGCGTCCTCACAAGTACACACACACACACTATGTCTTGTCAGGATCTAACACTTCGTGCACGGTCTCACACCTCTACCAGAGCACGCACATGTCAGTCCCCTCACACTGAACCACGATCTAAAGATTGATTTTACGTAACACATGCGATCCCGGGGTTATATGGTTAGTTTCGTCTCCTTATTGGGCATCTTTAAGTGTAGAATGTTCAAATTGTTAGTGAACGGTTGAGCTGTTTTTGAACACTTCAACTGTAGTTTTGTTCGTTGAAAGGGTAGTTCGTATCAAGTTTAATATCAATATTTGATTAAAAATCGAAAAATTGATTTTTTTTTATGTGCAATCATGCGTTTTTATGTTGGAACAATTTTAATTAAAATTTATTTTTATTACCCCCTGCTTTCTCCCCCTCCACCCACACCGTTTTGTTTAATCCCTTGTTTGTCTGTTTTGCTTTTAAACTTGGAAGTAAGTTTGTTTCAGAAAAATCAATATTTTTCTCTCAAAAAAAATTGGAAAAATGTAGACAAAACAAAAAAATAGCTTCATTAATAATTTCTCCAATTACCATTATTTATCATGTTTTATTGAAATGTCAATTGAATTTATTTCCAATCTTCTATTTCTCGCATTGGACGTTTGGACAAGTCGAGTTCAGGTTAAATTGGACAGAATGTAATTGGCTGCAAAATGTCACTTATAGATATATCTTGTACGTATAAATATACGTCGTCATATCGCTTTGATCTTCTCCTTGTGCGTGCTTCTATCGTCTTGTTTTTATTCTCCTCCATTAGAGTTTCATCGACATTGATTTTGACATTGCAGTTGTTTTACTTTTGTTTCTAATGATATACAGGTTGTCTCGTCTAATAAATACTTGAAACATTTTTAGTAAAGAGAGAAATTTTTTAAGTAATAAGTTTTAGTGATAGAATCCCAACCAACCCATTTCGATATTTGAACTCCGAATGACCCGTACGTTTCCAATCGGATTCATATTTTCTTTGATATTCTAATAAAAATAATAAATATATATATATATATATATACTAACAAATCTTTCCCTCCCTCCCTCCCCTCCCCCAATGCCCTCACTGTGAGAGACAAATTTAATACACCATAAATTGACTCCCCTAGAAGCCACAGCTATAAAATGTAAATACGTCAGGCGAGCCATAACCAGTGAAATCGTAAATCAGATGGCGGCTAAACCTAACCAGAGAGTGTCAGAATGGGCTATCACTGAGCGAAGTGAAATACAACTCGACGTTTCACAGCCCTTGTCTATTGTCTGCATCATGTCATACAGCAACCATTCATATCCGCTCGTTCAAATCTCTATAGAGATATGTACTTGATAGTTTATCCGTTCATTAAAATCTCTCTGTTTTTCCATATTTGTTATTAAAGTAGACGATTTAGAGACGCAAATTTAGTTTTAATTTTATTATTAATTTCCGTTAATTGAAATCTCCACGGAGATATACATTTTATAAGTTGACGTCTATAAACGAGTCCTAGCTCTATTTAGTTTAGTGTGTCGGCAATCATTGAGGACCAATTATCACGATTGTGAAATTCCGCCACAGTTGTACAAGCATGTCCGCGTTTCTGCTTCGCTTGTTTTATCAATTAAACCGACTTTTCCTGGAAAACCCCGTCTCGCTCCGTCACCACGTCCTTATCAAGGTGCCACTCGAGTAAACATAACGCTTCCTCGTCGTCCGCGTAGCTGTACTTAACAAAATGCAAGAGTATTCCATTATTTGAGCTCAAACGAAGAACTGGTTTTGATGGAATTTGGTAGAACACTAAAAGGTGATTTATTTAAGACAATTCAAAATTTGTATAACTTTGGGTAGGCCTATATGATAATCTCATGGAAAAAATAACAGAGTATATTAAGCTATAAGTAGGCAATATATCCTCCCATATGTATTTCAGATTTAATAATTTATTAAAGTAGGCTATAAATCCTTTCTCAGGTATATCTATTTCACGTTTAATAATTTATTAAAGTAGGCTATAAATCCTTTCTCAGGTATATGTATTTCAAATTTTATTAAAGTAGGCTATAAATCCTTTCTCGGGTATATGTATTTCAAATTTTATTAAAGTAGGCTATAAATCTTTCCTTAGGTATATGTATTTCACATTTGATATTTTATTAAAGTAGGCTATAAATCCTTTCTCAGGTATATGTATTTCAAATTTTATTAAAGTAGGCTATAAATCCTTCCTCGGGTATATGTATTTCACATTTGATATTTTATTAAAGTAGGCTATAAATCCTTTCTCAGGTATATGTATTTCAAATTTTATTGAAGTAGGCTATAAATCTTTCCTTAGGTATATGTATTTCACATTTGATATTTTATTAAAGTAGGCTATAAATCCTTTCTCAGGTATATGTATTTCAAATTTTATTAAAGTAGGCTATAAATCCTTTCTCAGGTATATGTATTTCAAATTTTATTAAAGTAGGCTATAAATCCTTCCTTAGGTATATGTATTTCAAATTTGATATTTTATTAAAGTAGGCTATAAATCCTTCCTTAGGTATATGTATTTCAAATTTGATATTTTATTAAAGTAGGCTATAAATCCTTCCTTATGTATATGTATTTCAAATTTGATATTTTATTAAAGTAGGCTAGAAATCCTTCCTTAGGTATATGTATTTCAAATTTTATTAAAGTAGGCTATAAATCCTTTCTTAGGTATATGTATTTCAAATTTTATTAAAGTAGGCTATAAATCCTTCCTTAGGTATATGTATTTCAAATTTTATTAAAGTAGGCTATAAATCCTTCCTTAGTTATATGTATTTCACATTTTATTAAAGTAGGCTATAAATCCTTCCTTAGGTATATGTATTTCACATTTTATTAAAATAGGCTATAAATCCTTCCTTAGGTATATGTATTTCAAATTTTATCAAAGTAGGCTGTAAATCCTTCCTTAGGTATATGTATTTCAAATTTGATATTTTAATAATGTAGACTATAAATCCTTCCTTAGATATATGTATTTCACATTTGATATTTTATTAAAGTAGGCTATTAATCCTTCCTTCCCTATGTGTATTTTAAATTTGATATTTTATTAAAGTAGGCTATAAATCCTTCCTTAGATATATGTATTTCACATTTGATATTTTATTAAAGTAGGCTATTAATCCTTCCTTCCCTATGTGTATTTCACATTTGAAATTTTATTAAAGTAGGCTATTAATCATTCCTTCCCTATGTGTATTTCAAATTTGATATTTTATTAAAGTAGGCTATAAATCCTTCTTTAGGTATATGTATTTCACATTTGATATTTTATTAAAGTAGGCTATAAATCCTTCCTTAGATATATGTATTTCAAATTTTATTAAAGTAGGCTATAAATCCTTTCTTAGGTAGCCTATATGTATTTTAAATTTTATTAAAGTAGGCTATAAATCCTTCCTTAGATATATGTATTTCAAATTTTATTAAAGTAAGCAAATTTCAAAAAGAAAATATAATATTCTTTTTTTTTAGTATTTTAGTTTAATTTTCTCATATACAGTCAAATCGGCTCTATTTATTGGGTAAAAAGTTTTTTTTCTCTGAATGAATAGGATAATCTAAACGAAATGTTGAGGAATTTCATAGACGTGTAGATTACATTAAGAGGGAATCGAATAAATTAAGAATCGTGGAAGATTTTTTAATCGAAAATATATTCAGTCTAATAGACAAGTTATATTGTATATTTAAAGAGACACGTGTAATATTAAAATAAAAGCTAAGAGATATTTAATGGATTGGGCACTGTACAAAAGACAAATATCAAGGAAAATTAAACAGATTGTGCAGGAAATACCAATAAGGAAACGACCGCCAAATCCTTCACCTTTCCTCTGAATATATAACAATAAGATTTTATAAAGATATTCAAAATTTTATAACCAAGTGTTGACCAATTTTTTTATGTTGAAGCTCAGAAATTTGAGGCTTTACTGCTGCCATCTAACGGTAACTTCAAGGACAGCTTGCCATATTGTATACTAGCGCATTCTGAACCTCAAACTACAAAACTACAACTGTTCAACTCATATTTTGAGCCTCATATTATTCAAGATATTAATTCAATGTCCCAACCTAGAGTGTTGTTCATTCCTATATTGTTTGTTCGACAAATTAAGACCCTTCTGTGATATGATTACGTAAATAGGGGACGTAAGATCATGGTCAGTCAATCGATAGTCGTTTGAATATACATTCTAAACCGTTCTTCGCCCAGTATAATAAAACAGGTATTTGTTTTCCATCTAGATCTGGTTATTATTTTTTTGTTATTGAAAAATCTCAAGGTCATCAATAGCCTTACAAAAAAAAGGACAAAACTCGTAGACATCGATTAGTTTCAGGTTCAAAGGAGAACAAGAGTTGGTCAAGAGAGACCAGATAGAAAGTGAAAGATCGAACACAGGACTACAGGAAAAGAGGTGTTGATCCAGCTAGACATTGGGATTGCCAAGTGAGAACACTTGAGGGTGGGCGAAATAGATCCATGCAAGATGGCTTACAATCTTGACACTGTCAGAGCGAAATGTAAAGACCCTCAGGGGCTCCTTATGGTGAGTGTCGGCTTTGCATTCTCGAGTGTTATTAACTGGAACTACACCTTTTTGCGTGTAGTATTGGGTTAGATCCCTCTAAAACCCAGGTGAAAAAATGTGTATATTCATCTAGTATCCCTCGGAATTGCTAACCGTACTCCTTATAAACGAGTCCCCGAGGGTTAATTTGTTTGCGAGTAACCAATTTGCGTCTTTTAAAACTTCAGAAAAACGTTCGTAGAACATTGTTTTAAACTTTAACTAGCCGACATTTCGGTTTAGCCTAACTCGACGAAATTACACATTTTCTACTAATCAAGACATTTAAAGTGACATATCGCAATTATTATTTCAAATTATCACACCCCCTCCAAGAGGGGATTATACCAAAAAATAGAGTTTATATCAAAATTTCAAAAATTTGGATTTTTTATTATAATTTTTAACAAAAAAGGGGAGGCTAGAACTTTTGAACAATCCAAGTTGAAGTAATTGAAAAGTTGATTTTATAAATTATAAATTGGAGTTTTCATCAAATTTAAAAAAAATCATATTTTAGATTATTTTTTTTAAACACCAAAACGAGCTTTTGGTGCAAACACGCAAGACGTAACATTCACGCATTTACCAAAGTCGTAACCTTTTATGCTCGCTAGACACGAAAAATCCTCTTTTCAATAAATTCGCTTCGCCAAGATAAAGGTTAAAGATTTTGTTCCGCTAGTTGTTTGTTGTTTCCGTTGGATGGCAGCACCATCACCAGTCACTATGTCGTTGCAATGGTGCAGTGATGCAACCGTCGCCATTGCAAATTGCATCGTCTCAAGGTCAAGGGCAGTGTGCAAAATGTGAATCAATTCAATGCTTAGACTGGCCGTGACGAATTTAAGTATCCGACATAAAAAACGCACTGAAAGAGAATGGAGTGAAAATGAGATTGCTGCTTGGGAACAGTTGTAGAAATGCTTTTACTTATTTTAATACTATTGGTGGAGTTCTGCAATTAAAAATCATTGATAGATTTATCCTATTTAATTTAAAACTATTGATAAATTACTCTCAATTAATTTAAAACTATTGATAGATTTCTCTCAATTAATTTAAAACTATTGATAAACTACTCTCAATTAATTTAAAACTATTGATAGATTTCTCTCAATTAATTTAAAACTATTGATAGATTTCTCTCAATTAATTTAAAACTATTGATAGATTTCTCTTACTTAATTTAAAACTATTGATAGATTACTCTCAATTAATTTAAAACTATTGATAGATTTCTCTTACTTAATTTAAAACTATTGATAAATTTCTTCTACTTAATTTAAACTATTGATAGATTTCTCTTACTTAATTTAAAACTATTGATAGATTTCTCTCAATTAATTTAAAACTATTGATAGATTTCTCTCAATTAATTTAAAACTATTGATAGATTTCTCTCAATTAATTTAAAACTATTGATAAATTTCTCCTACTTAATTTAAACTATTGATAGATTTCTCTTAATATAAAACTATTGATAGATTTCTCTTACTTAATTTAAAACTATTGATACATTTCTCTTACTTAATTTAAAACTATTGATAAATTTCTCCTACTTAATTTAAACTATTAATAGATTTCTCTTACTTAATTTAAAACTATTGATAAATTTCACTTACTTAATTTAAAACTATTGATAGATTTCTCTTACTTAATTTAAAACTATTAATAGATTTCTCTTACTTAATTTAAAAATATTGATAAATTTCTCTTACTTAATTAAAAACTATTGATAAATTTCTCTTACTTAATTTAAAACTATTGATAAATTTCTCTAACTTAATTTAAAACTATTGATAAATTTCTCTTACTTAATTTAAAACTATTGATAAATTTCTTCTACTTAATTTAAACTATTGATAGAGTTCTCTTAATATAAAACTAATGATTTTAAAACTATTGATAAATTTCTCTTACTTAATTTAAAACTATTGATAAATTTCTCTTACTTAATTTAAAACTATTGATAAATTTCTTCTACTTAATTTAAACTATTGATAGAGTTCTCTTAATTTAAATACTAATGATTACTATTGTTACTATTGTTAGATTTCGCCTAATAAATAATGTTTTTTTAATTTTTTTATTTTTACTTAAAGTAAAACTATCGATGAATTTTTTCCACTCAATTTAAAAAAGTTAAAAACATCTTGTCAAATAATAATATACTTAGCCTAATTATTATATTATTGAAAACTAAAAGGAAATGAATTTAAAACTATATTTAATATTATTCTAGGTTAATTACAAGTTTTGCTAAACTTCCCGCCAAAATTGTCCGACGCTAACCTCACACAATGCATTCCCAGTTGTTCTGCACAAACACGGTTTATATTAGGTCATGGTCTGTACAGAGACGTTTCGTCAATTATTCAATCGCCGCTTCTGTTGACACAGGTGTTGTTTGCGATATTACTGCGCTCTCTAGTGCAATGTATGCATTGTTTTATTGTAGTTAGGATAGGTCGGAAATTTGACATGTGTTTTTTTTTTAATTGTGGCGCAGTCGTCGTGAGTGTTTATAGTGGATTGGAGCGTATTTTGCCACGTCTGGTGAGTTAGAAAGACAACTACGTTGTGAAGTATATTATATAGAGTGTGTCGTTATTCAGGTATCTGTTTTATTAAACTGCTTCAGTTAAGACTTGATTTTGTGTGTATTTAGAAACGATTTTTCACGCAAAAGAAATTACTTAAGGTAATTATTTAATTTGAAAAAGACATTATTTCTGATTTTTAAAATTGCAAAATGAGATTTGTTAGTGGTGATGTATTTTGATTATCAATATTTTTCCCCTCTATACAGGGTGTTTCCGAAACATCAGGACCTTCAGATCAAAATCAAAGAAAAAGTTTATATTTTCTAAATTGTTTACTTAGCCGCCATTTTGTGTGTTTTAACGTTTTGTAAAATTAACGGTTTTTTGAGATAATTAACTGCAACGAAATTATAACTGTTATTATAGGGACTGTTCAATTATAGTTTATAACATTAGTTTAAAATATAATTAGGCCTAATCTAGCAATAGTCAAACTAATCTATAAATAGTTTTAAATTAAGTATGGAAAATTTATCAATAGTTTTAAATTATGTAGGGGAAAATTTTTAAGTTTTAATTAAGTAGGGGAAATGTAATAGCTTGTGCACCACTGAAGATGGCGACTTTATCGTTGAAACGTGTTTGAATAAAAAACGTTCTGTTTGTGAGCATTTGTATTCTACTTTTATTTGATCAAATGTTCAAATTAAACATGAGGTTTTATTGGTTGGATATGATTGTAGAAATGGTAAACAAAATCAAAATGGCGTCTTTTAAAATGGTTATCTTCTTATGTTAATGTTAAGATCAATTTTACGGTTTTACGGATTGAACGGTTTTTTTACGGTTCAGAAAACTGTATAACAACTTTTTTAAACAAAAATACCCAACTAAACAAGGTCCAGTGTCTACCAATACATAATATGTCTTACAAGGCCCGAGAAACCAACTGGGCATTACATTTAGAGGATCTGCTTGTTTGAAATTATATGATGGGGCTGGGTAATTACCGTGATGTCGAAACAACTTGTTTTGTAATTCGTCTAAAGTCAGAGTGATATTAATGTTAGGTTAAGTTACATTTACTATTTACATATTTAGCTAATATTGAAGCAGCCACACGGGGAGCTGCATAATAAATTTGTTTTTATATACTGCACACTGCACACCGTGCTGATAAAACATGTAATAAATTGCTTTGTTTTAATTTTTTAAGCTGACTATGTTACTGTTAAATGTGGTTAGCGAATTCTTAAGAAATACCTTACTTTATTTATGTATTTTTATACGTATGCATAATTAATACAATATTTTTTTAGTTTATTATAATTCTTTTACCATCAAAATGTTTTAAAGATCGAATAAGTCCGATAACCTATTATATATTTTATTAATTTATTTTTAAGATATTCTAAATTAACTAATTTCAATTTACAATTAATGTGTGCAAAGTTTTCCTTTTTTAAATGGCGGTCACTCAAAGCCATTAATGCGTGATTGAAAGGCGTTACGCGTTTTAAGCCACTTTTTTTATAAAAAAATTTGACATTTTAATAAAAATCCCGAAAGATCCTAGCTGGATCTACTTATTTTCTCATGTAGGCTAGTATTTGGTTAATTCTTCTAATTCATCTTTCCTATCATGTCTCTCTTAACCAACTCTTGTTCTCTTCAGACACTGATGCTATAGAGTAGGCCTATTCGATGTTTAGGAGTATTTTTTAAAGGCAATGATGACCGACGTTTTGGGGGTTAAGCGAGAAAGTTCATGCAGTGTTTTTAAACAGTTTTATTTTCCAACAGTTTCATCCTTATTCAATCCAATAACGTTCGCCATTTTCCTCCACGACTTCGTTTCTTACCTCAGTAAAAATCGTTGAAATCACTTTATTCTTATAGTTCACTCAATTGTCATTCATGGGTCTTTTTTAAAGGCAATGATGACTGAAGTTTTGGGGGATAAGCAAGAAAGTTCATGCAGTGTTTTAAAACAGTTTATTTTCCAACAGTTTCATCCTTATTCAATCCAATAACGTTCGCCATTTTTTTCCACGACTTCGTTTCTTACCCCAGTAAAAATCGTTGAAATCACTTTATTCTTATAGTTCACTCAATTGTCATTTATGGGTCTTTTTTAAAGGCAATGATGACCAAAACTTTGGGGGTTAAGCGAGAAAGTTCATGCAGTGTTTTTACACAGTTTATTTTCCAACAGTTTCATCCTTATTCAATCCAATAACGTTCGCCATTTTTTCCCACGACTTCGTTTCTTACCCCAGTAAAAATCGTTGAAATCACTTTATTCTTATAGTTCACTCAATTGTCATTTATGGGTCTTTATTAAAGGCAATGATGACTGAAGTTTTGGGGGATAAGCGAGAAAGTTCATGCAGTGTTTTTAAACAGTTTATTTTCCAACAGTTTCATCCTTATTCAATCCAATAACGTTCGCCATTTTCCCCTACGACTTCGTTTCTTACCCCAGTAAAAATCGTTGAAATCACTTTATTCTTATAGTTCACTCAATTGTCATTTATGGGTCTTTATTAAAGGCAATGATGACTGAAGTTTTGGGGGATAAGCGAGAAAGTTCATGCAGTGTTTTTAAACAGTTTATTTTCCAACAGTTTCATCCTTATTCAATCCAATAACAATCGCCATTATTCCCCACGACTTCGTTTCTTACCCCAGTAAAAATCGTTAAAATCACTTTATTCTTATAGTTCACTCAATTGTCATTTATGGGTCTTTTTTAAAGGTAATGATGACCGAAGTTTTGGGTGATAAGCGAGAAAGTTCATGCAGTGTTTTTAAACAGTTTATTTTCCAACAGTTTCATCCTTATTCAATCCAATAACGTTCGCCATTTTTTTCCACGACTTCGTTTCTTACCCCAGTAAAAATCGTGGAAATCACTTTATTCTTATAGTTCACTTAATTGTCATTTATGGGTCTTTTTTAAAGGTAATGATGACCGAAGTTTTGGGGGATAAGCGAGAAAGTTCATGCAGTGTTTTTAAACAGTTTATTTTCCAACAGTTTCATCCTTATTCAAACCAATAACGTTCGCCGTTTTTTTCCACGACTTCGTTTCTTACCCCAGTAAAAATCGTTGAAATCACTTTACAATCACTTATAATTCAGTCCCCAGTCAACACTTGACGACCGCTGTGACCTTCATTCTCCTGTTTTTAAATTTATTCGGAACTTTATAAAAATGAAAATACGTTTATCAGAAGCGAGGACAATTCGTCAACGTCCGTCCGTCGGGTTTTACTGTCGGATTATACAGCAAATATCGCGAGAAATATTGACTCCACCATTTGACTGATTAATATCATTTATCTTTGAGCGAAGTGAGGTCAATGTTTTATTGGTGTCTATATTTGATTCTACTATCTCGCTGTACACAATTGATACCGCGTGTTCTACAGCCAATACGTGTGGACCGATTTTAATCAAATTTAATACGATCCTACAGACACGGGTGATCCACGAAGATATGCAGAGACTTTGAGAGTTCAATTTTCATATAAACATATCCAAAAACGGTGTAACCCGTCTATCCGCCATTTTGTTTTTTTTACGAAGACATAAATATAGAAATAAGTAAGATATTGGTTTGAAATTTGAAACACGTAATATGTAGGCCTATGTTAATTTTTACTAGTCGCTTGAAAAATTGGAAAATGTTCTAGTTTCAAAATGGCGGCCGTTTAAAATGTTTAACGTCAAATATATGGGAAAATATTAACTTTACAAAAAATCTACAAGAGACGAAATATTTTTGTTTTTAAATGACGAACAAAATGGTGGGTTTATTTTTACCTTGAGCTTGAAAAATAACCGACCTATTTGGAACACGTAATATGTATGTTAAGTTTTAAAAGTGCACAAAAAAGTGGACTTTATCTTGTTCCAGTTTCAAAATGGCAGCCGTTTAAAATGTTTAACGACGAAATGTTTTTGTTTTTTTTTAAATGACGAACAAAATGGTCTGTTTATTTTTACCTTGACTCGAGACAAAGTACGCTCCAATGATTTGACGACATTTGCAAATTATATTGGTAAACAAGCCGACGTGCGGGTCGGTAGCATCGTAAAAACGCTCTTGGACGCCGCCGTCGTGGAGGGGGGGAGTAGGGGGAAACCGGGACAGCCCCTCCGTTCCTTGTGTTACGTAACCGACGTTGCCAGATTGTGCTACTTTTACTAACGACTTACAGTACATACACTACAACTTGTTAAGTTACAAATGATGGTGGTTTTGACCTAAATCCTAGAGTTGGTGTAACTGGCTCAGTAAATTTATATTTTTACTTTATGCGTGTAGAGAAAGTTACGTCATGAGTCAAAAACAGGTCAGTGAGCTGCCGTCTGAACGCGTCTATTTAAAGTTTGTCTTAAATGTCTACATATATAGCTCGGTCTTTCTTACGCAGTTAACAAAAAACTCCCAAAAAATACCTTTCAAAAGGTAATAAATTAGCCTTTCAAATTTCTAAAGACGTTCCAGTAGAAAAGGAAATTGTAACAATAATTGGAGGTTATAATTTGTAATTCGTGCGCGACTAAATGACTGAAAGACTGACTGATCTTATCTGAACAACTGATTCACTAGGTGACTGATTGAGGGACATACAGACTGGGTGATTATCGTGTTGCCTAAATAACTAAATGACGGATTACCCGATTAAATGATCGACTCTGGCTGCCTTGATTCCTAAATGACTGATTGTTCGATTGAGTAAAGGACTGAATGAAAGTATGACTAATTATGAGATCAGCTGACTACATTTCCACACACGTAGTTTATGTTATTAACTCTTTGGTAGGCTGTCTAATTGCCTGATTGTCTGACTTACTGACTATTTGTATAACTTACTGACTTATCGCCTATTTGTGTTATTTACAGAGTAATTGGTTATTTGTTTGAGTGACTGACTGACTGCATTTTTGTGTGATTTACTGATTGTCTATTTGTGTGATTCACTGACTGGTTGTCTGTTTGTCTGACTTAATGACTGATTGTCTATTTATCTGAATTAATGACTGATTGTCTGTTTGAATTAATGACTTTGTCTATTTTCCTATTTATCGGACTTAATGACTGATTGTCTATTTATCGGACTTAATGACTGATTGTCTATTTATCTGACTTAATGACTGATTGTCTGTTTGTCTGAATTAATGACTGATTTTCTGTTTGTCTGAATTAATGACTGATTGTCTATTTATCTGAATTAATGACTGATTGTCTATTTATCTGACTTAATGACTGGTTGTCTGTTTGTCTGACTTAATGACTGGTTGTCTGTTTGTCTGACTTAATGACTGATTGTCTGTTTATCTGAATTAATGACTGATTGTCTGTTTGAATTAATGACTGATTGTCTATTTATCTGAATTAATGACTGATTGTCTATTTATCTGACTTAATGACTGGTTGTCTGTTTGTCTGACTTAATGACTGATTGTCTATTTATCTGAATTAATGACTGATTGTCTGTTTGAATTAATGACTTTGTCTATTTTCCTATTTATCGGACTTAATGACTGATTGTCTATTTATCTGACTTAATGACTGATTGTCTATTTATCTGACTTAATGACTGATTGTCTATTTGTCTGACTTAATGACTGATTGTTTATTTGTCTGACTTAATGACTGATTGTCTATTTATCTGACTTAATGACTGATTGTCTATTTGTCTGACTTAATGACTGATTGTTTATTTGTCTGACTTAATGACTGATTGTCTATTTATCTGACTTAATGACTGATTGTCTGTTTGTCTGAATTAATGACTGATTTTCTGTTTGTCTGACTTAATGACTGATTGCCTATTTGTCTGACTTAATGACTGATTGTCTATTTGTCTGACTTATTGACTGATTGTCTATTTATCTGACTTAATGATTGATTGTCCATTTATCTGACTTAATGACTGATTGTCTATTTATCTGACTTATTGACTGATTGTCTATTTATCTGACTTATTGACTGATTGTCTATTTATCTGACTTAATGATTGATTGTCCATTTATCTGACTTAATGACTGATTGTCTATTTATCTGACTTATTGACTGATTGTCTATTTATCTGACTTATTGACTGATTGTCTATTTATCTGACTTAATGATTGATTGTCCATTTATCTGACTTAATGACTGATTGTCTATTTATCTGACTTAATGACTGATTGTCTATTTATCTGACTTAATGACTGATTGTCTATTTATCTGACTTATTGACTGATTGTCCATTTATCTGACTTATTGACTGATTGTCTATTTATCTGACTTAATGATTGATTGTCCATTTATCTGACTTAATGACTGATTGTCTATTTATCTGACTTAGGCCTATTGACTGATTGTCTATTTATCTGACTTATTGACTGATTGTCTATTTATCTGACTTAATGACTGATTGTCTATTTATCTGACTTAATGATTGATTGTCCATTTATCTGACTTAATGACTGATTGTCTATTTATCTGACTTAGGCCTATTGACTGATTGTCTATTTATCTGACTTAGGCCTATTGACTGATTGTCTATTTATCTGACTTAATGACTGATTGTCTATTTGTCTGACTTATTGACTGATTGTCTATTTGTCTGACTTAATGATTGATTGTCCATTTATCTGACTTAATGACTGATTGTCTATTTATCTGACTTATTGACTGATTGTCTATTTGTCTGACTTAATGATTGATTGTCCATTTATCTGACTTAATGACTGATTGCCTATTTGTCTGACTTAATGACTGATTGCCTATTTATCTGACTTATTGACTGATTGTCTATTTGTCTGACTTAATGACTGATTGTCTATTTATCTGACTTATTGACTGATTGCCTATTTGTCTGACTTAATGACTGATTGTCTATTTGTCTGACTTAATGACTGATTGCCTATTTGTCTGACTTAATGACTGATTGCCTATTTATCTGACTTATTGACTGATTGCCTATTTGTCTGACTTAATGACTGATTGTCTATTTGTCTGACTTAATGACTGATTGTCTATTTATCTGACTTATTGACTGATTGCCTATTTGTCTGACTTAATGACTGATTGTCTATTTGTCTGACTTAATGACTGATTGTCTATTTGTCTGACTTAATGACTGATTGCCTATTTATCTGACTTATTGACTGATTGTCTATTTGTCTGACTTAATGACTGATTGTCTATTTATCTGACTTATTGACTGATTGCCTATTTGTCTGACTTAATGACTGATTGTCTATTTGTCTGACTTAATGACTGATTGCCTATTTGTCTGACTTAATGACTGATTGTCTATTTATCTGACTTATTGACTGATTGCCTATTTGTCTGACTTAATGACTGATTGTCTATTTGTCTGACTTATTGACTGATTGTCTATTTATCTGACTTAATGACTGATTGTCTATTTGTCTGACTTAATGACTGATTGTTTATTTGTCTGACTTAATGACTGATTGTCTATTTGTCTGACTTATTGACTGATTGTTTATTTGTCTGACTTAATGACTGATTGTCTATTTGTCTGACTTAATGACTGATTGTCTATTTGTCTGACTTATTGACTGATTGTTTATTTGTCTGACTTAATGACTGATTGTCTATTTGTCTGACTTAATGACTGATTGTCTATTTGTCTGACTTAATGACTGATTGTTTATTTGTCTGACTTAATGACTGATTGTCTATTTGTCTGACTTAATGACTGATTGTCTATTTGTCTGACTTAATGACTGATTGTTTATTTATCTGACTTAATGACTGATTGTCTATTTGTCTGACTTAATGACTGATTATCTATTTGTCTGACTTAATGACTGATTGTCTATTTGTCTGACTTATTGACTGATTGTTTATTTGTCTGACTTAATGACTGATTGTCTATTTGTCTGACTTAATGACTGATTGTCTATTTGTCTGACTTAATGACTGATTGTTTATTTGTCTGACTTAATGACTGATTGTCTATTTGTCTGACTTAATGACTGATTGTCTATTTATCTGACTTAATGACTGATTGTTTATTTGTCTGACTTAATGACTGATTGTCTATTTGTCTGACAATGTCTGATTGTCTATTTGTCTGACTTAATGACTGATTGTTTATTTGTCTGACTTAATGACTGATTGTTTATTTGTCTGACTTATTGACTGATTGTTTATTTGTCTGACTTAATGACTGATTGTTTATTTGTCTGACTTAATGACTGATTGTTTATTTGTCTGACTTAATGACTGATTGTTTATTTGTCTGACAATGTCTGATTGTCTATTTGTCTGACTTAATGACTGATTGTCTATTTGTCTGACTTAATGACTGATTGTTTATTTGTCTGACTTATTGACTGATTGTTTATTTGTCTGACTTAATGACTGATTGTCTATTTGTCTGACTTAATGACTGATTGTCTATTTGTCTGACTTAATGACTGATTGTTTATTTGTCTGACTTAATGACTGATTGTCTATTTGTCTGACTTAATGACTGATTGTCTATTTATCTGACTTAATGACTGATTGTTTATTTGTCTGACTTAATGACTGATTGTCTATTTGTCTGACAATGTCTGATTGTCTATTTGTCTGACTTAATGACTGATTGTTTATTTGTCTGACTTAATGACTGATTGTCTATTTGTCTGACTTAATGACTGATTGTCTATTTGTCTGACTTAATGACTGATTGTTTATTTGTCTGACTTAATGACTGATTATCTATTTGTCTGACTTAATGACTGATTGTTTATTTGTCTGACAATGTCTGATTGTCTATTTGTCTGACTTAATGACTGATTGTCTATTTGTCTGACAATGTCTGATTGTCTATTTGTCTGACTTAATGACTGATTGTCTATTTGTCTGACTTAATGACTGATTGTTTATTTGTCTGACTTAATGACTGATTGTTTATTTATCTGACTTAATGACTGATTGTTTATTTGTCTGACTTAATGACTGATTGTTTATTTATCTGACTTAATGACTGATTGTCTATTTATCTGACTTAATGACTGATTGTTTATTTGTCTGACTTAATGACTGATTGTCTATTTGTCTGACAATGTCTGATTGTCTATTTGTCTGACTTAATGACTGATTGTTTATTTGTCTGACTTAATGACTGATTGTCTATTTGTCTGACTTAATGACTGATTGTCTATTTGTCTGACTTAATGACTGATTGTTTATTTGTCTGACTTAATGACTGATTGTCTATTTGTCTGACTTAATGACTGATTGTCTATTTGTCTGACTTAATGACTGATTATCTATTTGTCTGACTTAATGACTGATTGTCTATTTGTCTGACTTAATGACTGATTGTCTATTTGTCTGACTTAATGACTGATTGTCTATTTGTCTGACTTAATGACTGATTATCTATTTGTCTGACTTAATGACTGATTGTTTATTTGTCTGACAATGTCTGATTGTCTATTTGTCTGACTTAATGACTGATTGTCTATTTGTCTGACTTAATGACTGATTGTCTATTTGTCTGACTTAATGTCTGATTGTCTATTTGTCTGACAATGTCTGATTGTCTATTTGTCTGACAATGTCTGATTGTCTATTTGTCTGACTTAATGTCTGATTGTCTATTTGTCTGACTTAATGACTGATTATCTATTTGTCTGACTTAATGACTGATTGTTTATTTGTCTGACAATGTCTGATTGTCTATTTGTCTGACAATGTCTGATTGTCTATTTGTCTGACTTAATGTCTGATTGTCTATTTGTCTGACTTAATGACTGATTGTCTATTTGTCTGACTTAATGACTGATTGTCTATTTGTCTGACTTAATGACTGATTGTCTATTTGTCTGACTTAATGACTGATTGTCTATTTGTCTGACTTAATGACTGATTGTTTATTTGTCTGACTTAATGACTGATTGTCTATTTGTCTGACTTAATGACTGATTGTCTATTTGTCTGACTTAATGACTGATTATCTATTTGTCTGACTTAATGACTGATTGTTTATTTGTCTGACAATGTCTGATTGTCTATTTGTCTGACTTAATGACTGATTGTCTATTTGTCTGACAATGTCTGATTGTCTATTTGTCTGACTTAATGACTGATTGTCTATTTGTCTGACTTAATGACTGATTGTCTATTTGTCTGACTTAATGACTGATTGTCTATTTATCTGACTTAATGACTGATTGTTTATTTGTCTGACTTAATGACTGATTATCTATTTGTCTGACTTAATGACTGATTGTCTATTTATCTGACTTAATGACTGATTGTTTATTTGTCTGACTTAATGACTGATTGTCTATTTATCTGACTTAATGACTGATTGTTTATTTGTCTGACTTAATGACTGATTGTCTATTTGTCTGACTTAATGACTGATTGTCTATTTATCTGACTTAATGACTGATTGTTTATTTGTCTGACTTAATGACTGATTATCTATTTGTCTGACTTAATGACTGATTGTTTATTTGTCTGACTTAATGACTGATTGTCTATTTGTCTGACTTAATGACTGATTATCTATTTGTCTGACTTAATGACTGATTGTTTATTTGTCTGACAATGTCTGATTGTCTATTTGTCTGACTTAATGACTGATTGTCTATTTATCTGACTTAATGACTGATTGTCTATTTGTCTGACTTAATGACTGATTGTCTCTTTGCCTGAATGAATTAATGACTGATTGTCTATTTGTCTTATTTAATGACTGATTGTTTATTTATCTGACTTAATGACTGATTGCCTGTTTGTCTGACTTAATGACCTATTGCCTGTTTGTTAGACTTAATGACTAATTCCCTATTTCTGTGACTTAATGACTGATTACCTATTTGTCTGATTTACTGACTGATTGCCTAGCAGAAAAAATACAGAGTGAATAATCGACAGACTAAACCATAAATTAACGGATTTCTGACTGAATTAGCGATTAACTGACTGATGATGTGATTGCCTTTTAAATATAAAAAATAATCGCAGTAGACCAAACACTTAAAAATTAACTTTAATCTCTGATCAGACTTAGTATCTCAAAGCAGTTACATTTAACCTGTTTCTGGATACAAACTTGCACAGACCACTTTTCTTTGAACTTGTTTGATATCCTGCCCTAAGTAAACCTTTCCGTTAATCAACAACCCTTAAATCGTCAGATACGAGTTTTCTTTTTATTTACTTTTACGAAGTAAATAAAGTTTGTTTAAATTAAAATTAAAAGATAATTTACATACTGAAATTGAGTTCAGCTGTGAAGCTACCGTTTTCCTTAATAAAATGTGAACTCGCTATGCTCGTGTGCTTCGTAGATGTTCCTATTTGTGTTAGTTTTCTTTTACGTAAGAATGGAACGAAAATAAAGTAACTTAAATTAGATAATTAACCGAGAAACTCGGATACAGATAAGAGACAGCCAATTGACGTACGAAAATTAATATCCGATTTTTTTAAATTGGTATTACCACACTATGAAAAGGATAGAATGATACTGTAGTAAACCTGCGGGGATGTAGCTCAGTGGTAGAGCGTTCGCTTTGCATGTGAAAGGCCCCGGGTTCGATCCCCGGCATCTCCAGTTATTTTTTTTCTTTAAAAAATACTTAAAAATTAAAGTAGATTTATAAAAACGTTGCTTTTATTTTTAATTTAATTTGGATATTACTTTATTAATTTCTTTAAAGCCCTCAAATATTCTAATAGCGTCAGAGTCGGAAAAGAACAAGAGTTGGTCAAGAGAGTTTTAAGAGGAGGGGAAAGTATTTAACCCAAGTTTGGGGGGGAAAAGTATACATCCAGCTCGGCCCCATCGGGATTGCTAAATATGTGCTCACTAATTACTAATTTAGTAATTAGTGTATTTTTAAAATTATATTTAAATCTCATAGATTTGGAATGAGTTATTGAAGCCAATTTTGAGATATATTTGTTGTTTTGGTCTTATGGCAAGAACTTCCTACATTTTATTTTACATAGATATTTGGTTAAAACAAACAAAAACTAGATGCTATTGCCTACCTTAAATATTCTCTCTCTCTCTCTCTCTCTCTCTCTCTCTCTCTCTCTCTCTCTCTCTCTCTCTCTCTCTCTCTCTCTCTCTCTCTCTCTCTCTCTCTCTCTCTCTCTCTCTCTCTCTCTCTCTCTCTCTCTCTCTCTCTCTCTCTCTCTCTCTCTCTCTCTCTCCCTATCTCTCTCTCTCTCCCTCACACACACACACTCACTCACTCACTCACTCACTCACTCTCTCTCACTCTCTCTCCCTATCTCACTCACTCACTCTCTCACTCACTCACTCACTCTCTCTCTCACTCACTCTCTCTCTCTCCTCTCTCTCTCTCTCTCTCTCTCTCTCTCTCTCTCTCTCTCTCTCTCTCTCTCTCTCTCTCTCTCTCTCTCTCTCTTCTCTCTCTCTCTCTCTCTCTCTCTCTCTCTCTCTCTCTCTCTCTCTCTCTCTCTCTCTCTCTCTCTCTCTCTCTCTCTCTCTCTCTCTCTCTCTCTCTCTCTCTCTCTCTCTCTCTCTCTCTCTCTCTCTCAAATTAAATTATATTACAGCATAATAATATTCTCCGACCAAATAACACTTCGATTATCTACTAAAAATAAATCGATACCCACACTCTTTCCCTTAACAAACCGCCCTTAACTATAAAAACAACCCTTTTGTCTCGGAAATGAAGACGTGTACTGAATTTCGTTCCGACTATAATGCCAAGAAAACAACGGTATTTGTTTATTATAGCACACAAAGGGTTGTTTTTACGCGAAAAAGGGTTGCATTCGTAAGGGATGCAAATGAATGCCGGGGTACAAAGTTTTATTTTATTACAACCGTAGAGAAAGAAAATAGT
>CAUPSG010000111.1:0-28966 GCA_963513935.1 Aphrophora alni
ATTGTTTTTCAAATGAATGTAACAATAGTCTGATTCAAAACAAGGTAGTCCGTCTTTAAGAAATTATTGTATGTACTAATTCTTGTAAGTACGTCGTTCTGCCTGTATATACAAAAAAAAACTATATCTTTGGGAAATGATAAATCCTAATTTGATACACGAATATATAATAATGATAACAATATACCTAAAACAAAGACTTTATTTCGTACATTTTCAAAATATCAGACGTTTAAAATTAAATCCTGATTATTTCGAAATACATTAAACATACATAAATATACAAGAGATCAAACACTCTTCTCTTTCCACAATAAAAAATGATATCATTATTTTTACTATACGTAAAGGATAGTGGATTTATTGATGACAACTTAGTTTAAACATTTTGGTAATATTCTTTCATTGCTTATTCATTGGTAATTTGTTTTTCGTCACTGGCCGTGTAGAAAAACAGGTAGGACATTAATCAGAGAATAGGCAAGTAAATAACAAAATGGAGCAAGAGATTTTACTGTGTAAAGATATTTTTTAATTGGGCATGTAGTACTAGGTGTGAAGAATCTAAAAATGATGGTAGGTATTTAACGGGACATCTTTCGATGATTCAATCCATATCACTGTGATAAATTTGGATTTGATGAAACAGAATAGCAATTTGTGAAGGATACGCCAGAGCAAATACTAGGTGAGGACATACCGAATGTGGAAGACCTAAGAAAGATTGTCTTTTGCAATCTATTGTCAGATAGTCTTGGAAAGTGGTAGTGTTTGATAGGGGCATTATTCCGTGGATAAGGTGGTAGGTAGAAATGCTCACGAGCCATAACTACATTAACGTATAGTCTGTCTCAATACAAAATAGAATATCTGTAAAATCATGTAAATAACTATTAAAAAATATTAATTATCTAGAGATAAGTTTTCAAATCCTAAACATGCAATTAAATTTAGGTCTAGACCAAATTTTAGGCAATATGTGAAACATTTATTATCTCCCATGGTGATAGGTGTATAGAATCATAATGTAATAATAACAATTTGCATACATTATTTCATTCAAAATCTTTGCACTTCTTTACTCTCTCATTGGTTTACAGTACAAGTGTAACAAGCCCTAGATACTCTAACTGAAAGTACACCATTATTATTCATGTAGTCTTGTGATAGATATCCCTATTTCATCCTCCGAGTCACGTCTCTGTTCTTTTCCAACCTTGATGATATTAGAGTAATCGAGAGATAGGAGTCTTTACTGTAATTTGTAATTAAATTTTTGAGGTGATGAAGACCAGGAGGTTTATGTCTTGAAAATACAAGTGGAAAATGCACCTCTTTTCCAATAATAATAATAACCTAACCTAACCAAACCTATCCATGACTACAATATATTACAGTTTTTTTTTTAACAAGCAGACAAACTAGTGATGTGTGATTTCGAATTAAAATACTCGGTGATTCCGAGTATCAAAATCCTCGGAAGAGTCCGAATATTAAAATCCTCGGTTTCGTACTAAAATACTCAGACAAAATCCTCGTAACTAGGAACAAGGAGGAGGTAATGTGCGAGTACTGCGAGTATCCTCGGTGTGCGAGTATCCTCGGACAACGATATTCGTTAGTGTTGTGTCAATTCCAAACAAAATACTCGGTGTTTCTACTTTGGTTACATTAGTTTCTAAGCTAATTTTTCACTACACATAAATTAAACATTACGATTTTGAGTTATAATGATTTAGATTCGGTAACAAGTTCAATTTAAAATAACAATAATATTCATTTATTTCCACATTAACAAAAAGTAAATTAAATTATTGTTTAATTGTTATTATTTATATTTTAATAAATATTAATAGGTTACCATCTTTATAAAAGATATAGGTAGTAAATTAGCTTATTTTAAATAACAACTAAATTATTAATGTTGGTAATAAATGTACTTACGTTTAATTACTGAATTTGTGTCGAGGCAGGATAACATTTAATTAAGTATTACAAGTGTCAATCACATATTGTTTAAAAAATAAATACTTGGTGGATCAGTCTAACAGATAGAAATATAACACACACACACACACACACACACACACATAATGCGCATAATCATTCTGGGCAGATACTCGATGTCGAACTAATAATACGAGTATTGAAATCATTCGAAGCCGAGTATTGCGAGTATCAATTTCACCCGAGTATCAACATCGCTAACTGACAAACACTCAACACATAGAACTGTTCAAAGTCTAATACAGACTCTCACATCCTCCACAAATAATACCTCTACTTTCAAGTAATAAACACAATGATTTAGGTGTTGCACTTATAAAAAGAAACTGGCAATGCTAAAAATGTCAATTGAATTTCCACTTTAGAGATGTCCAAATTAAATGTAAATTGGAAGGGAATCTAATTTACATGATCAGGGATAAAATAAGATTTAAATCGAGGAAATTAGATTGTTGAGAACAAATTTCGAAATTTTAAAATGGAAAATCTACAGGTAGAAATTTTGAACTGATTTAGTAAACTTCGGTGTGCATTTAATGTAATTTTATTTATATTCGTGAAATACAGAATGTTTGAAAAGTTCAGACTTTTCTTGGGTATTTTTGATAACATCGTTTAAGAGTTGAAATCAATTTAACATTTTTTAAATATTAAATATTATCCATTATGGGAGACGATTTTCAGTATTTCAATGTGTTTCAACAAGTTAAAAAAAAGGCTTCAAGTTAAATACAATTATTTCATTATGTATTCTCTATGAAATGTAAATGCGATTTCAGGACTAATATTGACTAAAATATATAACTTGTGAAATAATAAAATCTGGTTATAATTACAGAAGATTTACGATTTTATAACTTTACGAATATTACATTTTCTTGGGAGGTCAGATTTCTAAGCATTAACTTTTCTATTTGTCATAGTAGATATCTGGGGTTGGTACAATAACATTTAGAACTGAAATTGTAATTATTATTAAATTTAGTGTGTTATAAATTGAATAACAAGCAAGATATGAACAAAAACTGTTTATTATAGCCACCATTTTAACAATTTCATTGATTTTTTTTTTTTATTTCAATAGGGTTCCTAAGGAGCACACTAGTCACCTATACCAAATGATATCTTTTTATCTTAATTTTTGTGGCCGCCAACCCGACAACTACAACGCAATCGGAAGGACAGCCAGTCGAGGATTACTTTTTTGGTTTCCTGAAGCTACCATAACGGAAATCGAATGTCTTGGGAGGGGAGAATTGGAAATTACATTTTTGACAACATCTTCACTATTAGTTATCGTAGAAATATAGTGTTGATACAATTACATTCATAATTAAAATCTGTATATTTGTATCCAATTTATTGTTATAAGTTGAACACCCGAGGTGTGAAGAAAAAACTTTTCAAAATTATTGTCGTTTTTGACGATTTCAATTAGATTTTTCTGATTTAAATAATATAAGGACACTATAGTCCCGTATATCAAATATCATGTTCCTACCTTCATTGTTGTTTCCGTCTTCTTGCATACCAGTAGCGGCTCGTCCATAGATGCACAAGAGCATGTGAATCCCTATAAATAACATAAACATTAATTATACTATTACAATAATATGAGGACACTATAGTCATGTATGTCAAATATCATGTTCCTACCTTCATTGTTGTTTCCGTCTTCTTGCATACCAGTAGCGGCTCGTCCATAGATGCACAAGAGCATGTGAATCCCTATAAATAACATAAACATTAATTATACTATTACAATAATATGAGGACACTATAGTCATGTATGTCAAATATCATGTTCCTACCTTCATTGTTGTTTCCGTCTTCTTGCATACCATTAGTGGCTCGTCCATAGAAGCACAAGAGCATGTGAATCCCTATAAAAAACATAAACATTAATTATCTATTTAAATAATATGAGGACACTATAGTCCCGTATATCAAATATCATGTTCCTACCTTCATTGTTGTTTCCGTCTTCTTGCATACCATTAGCGGCTCGTCCATAGAAGCACAAGAGCATGTGAATCCCTATAAAAAACATAAACATTAATTATCTATTTAAATAATATGAGGACACTATAGTCCCGTATATCAAATATCATGTTCCTACCTTCATTGTTGTTTCCGTCTTCTTGCATACTAGTAGCGGCTCGTACATAGAAGCACAAGAGCACCTGAATCCCTATAAAAACATAAACATTAATTTTACTATTTAAATAATATGAGGACACTATAGTCCTGTATGTCAAATATCATGTTCCTACCTTCATTGTTGTGTCCGTCTTCTTGCATACTAGTAGCGGCTCGTCCATAGAAGCACAAGAGCATGTGAATCCCTATAAAAACATAAACATTAATTTTACTATTTAAATAATATGAGGACACTATAGTCCTGTATGTCAAATATCATGTTCCTACCTTCATTGTTGTGTCCGTCTTCTTGCATACCATTAGCGGCTCGTCCATAGAAGCACAAGAGCATGTGAATCCCTATAAAAAACATAAACATTAATTTTACTATTTAAATAATATGAGGACACTATAGTCCTGTATGTCAAATATCATGTTCCTACCTTCATTGTTGTTTCCGTCTTCTTGCATACCATTAGCGGCTCGTCCATAGAAGCACAAGAGCACCTGAATCCCTATAAAAAACATAAACATTACTTATACTATTTAAATAATATGAGGACACTATAGTCCCGTATATCAAATATCATGTTCCTACCTTCATTGTTGTTTCCGTCTTCTTACATACCATTAGTGGCTCGTCCATAGATGCACAAGAGCATGTGAATCCCTATAAAAAACATAAACATTAATTATACTATTTAAATAATATGAGGACAGTATAGTCCTGTATATCAAATATCATGTTCCTACCTTCATTGTTGTTTCCGTCTTCTTGCATACCATTAGTGGCTCGTCCATAGATGCACAAGAGCATGTGAATCCCTATAAAAAACATAAACATTAATTATACTATTTAAATAATATGAGGACAGTATAGTCCTGTATATCAAATATCATGTTCCTACCTTCATTGTTGTTTCCGTCTTCTTGCATACCATTAGCGGCTCGTCCATAGAAGCACAAGAGCATGTGAATCCCTATAAAAAACATAAACATTAATTATCTATTTAAATAATATGAGGACACTATAGTCCCGTATATCAAATATCATGTTCCTACCTTCATTGTTGTTTCCGTCTTCTTGCATACTAGTAGCGGCTCGTACATAGAAGCACAAGAGCACCTGAATCCCTATAAAAACATAAACATTAATTTTACTATTTAAATAATATGAGGACACTATAGTCCTGTATGTCAAATATCATGTTCCTACCTTCATTGTTGTGTCCGTCTTCTTGCATACTAGTAGCGGCTCGTCCATAGAAGCACAAGAGCATGTGAATCCCTATAAAAAACATAAACATTAATTATACTATTTAAATAATATGAGGACAGTATAGTCCTGTATATCAAATATCATGTTCCTACCTTCATTGTTGTTTCCGTCTTCTTGCATACCATTAGCGGCTCGTCCATAGAAGCACAAGAGCATGTGAATCCCTATAAAAAACATAAACATTAATTATCTATTTAAATAATATGAGGACACTATAGTCCTGTATATCAAATATCATGTTCCTACCTTCATTGTTGTTTCCGTCTTCTTGCATACTAGTAGCGGCTCGTACATAGAAGCACAAGAGCACCTGAATCCCTATAAAAACATAAACATTAATTTTACTATTTAAATAATATGAGGACACTATAGTCCTGTATATCAAATATCATGTTCCTACCTTCATTGTTGTTTCCGTCTTCTTGCATACTAGTAGCGGCTCGTACATAGAAGCACAAGAGCACCTGAATCCCTATAAAAACATAAACATTAATTATCTATTTAAATAATATGAGGACACTATAGTCCTGTATATCAAATATCATGTTCCTACCTTCATTGTTGTTTCCGTCTTCTTGCATACTAGTAGCGGCTCGTACATAGAAGCACAAGAGCACCTGAATCCCTATAAAAACATAAACATTAATTTTACTATTTAAATAATATGAGGACACTATAGTCCTGTATATCAAATATCATGTTCCTACCTTCATTGTTGTTTCCGTCTTCTTGCATACTAGTAGCGGCTCGTCCATAGAAGCACAAGAGCATGTGAATCCCTATAAAAACATAAACATTAATTATACTATTTAAATAATATGAGGACAGTATAGTCCTGTATGTCAAATATCATGTTCCTACCTTCATTGTTGTGTCCGTCTTCTTGCATACTAGTAGCGGCTCGTCCATAGAAGCACAAGAGCATGTGAATCCCTATAAAAACATAAACATTAATTATACTATTTAAATAATATGAGGACACTATAGTCCTGTATATCAAATATCATGTTCCTACCTTCATTGTTGTTTCCGTCTTCTTGCATACCATTAGCGGCTCGTCCATAGAAGCACAAGAGCATGTGAATCCCTATAAAAAACATAAACATTAATTTTACTATTTAAATAATATGAGGACACTATAGTCCTGTATGTCAAATATCATGTTCCTACCTTCATTGTTGTTTCCGTCTTCTTGCATACCATTAGTGGCTCGTCCATAGAAGCACAAGAGCACCTGAATCCCTATAAAAAACATAAACATTACTTATACTATTTAAATAATATGAGGACACTATAGTCCCGTATATCAAATATCATGTTCCTACCTTCATTGTTGTTTCCGTCTTCTTACATACCATTAGTGGCTCGTCCATAGATGCACAAGAGCATGTGAATCCCTATAAAAAACATAAACATTAATTATACTATTTAAATAATATGAGGACAGTATAGTCCTGTATATCAAATATCATGTTCCTACCTTCATTGTTGTTTCCGTCTTCTTGCATACCATTAGTGGCTCGTCCATAGATGCACAAGAGCATGTGAATCCCTATAAAAAACATAAACATTAATTATACTATTTAAATAATATGAGGACACTATAGTCCTGTATGTCAAATATCATGTTCCTACCTTCATTGTTGTTTCCGTCTTCTTGCATACCATTAGTGGCTCGTCCATAGAAGCACAAGAGCATGTGAATCCCTATAAAAAACATAAACATTAATTATACTATTTAAATAATATGAGGACACTATAGTCCTGTATGTCAAATATCATGTTCCTACCTTCATTGTTGTTTCCGTCTTCTTGCATACCATTAGTGGCTCGTCCATAGATGCACAAGAGCATGTGAATCCCTATAAAAAACATAAACATTAATTATACTATTTAAATAATATGAGGACACTATAGTCCTGTATGTCAAATATCATGTTCCTACCTTCATTGTTGTTTCCGTCTTCTTGCATACCATTAGTGGCTCGTCCATAGAAGCACAAGAGCACCTGAATCCCTATAAAAAACATAAACATTACTTATACTATTTAAATAATATGAGGACACTATAGTCCCGTATATCAAATATCATGTTCCTACCTTCATTGTTGTTTCCGTCTTCTTACATACCATTAGTGGCTCGTCCATAGATGCACAAGAGCATGTGAATCCCTATAAAAAACATAAACATTAATTATACTATTTAAATAATATGAGGACAGTATAGTCCTGTATATCAAATATCATGTTCCTACCTTCATTGTTGTTTCCGTCTTCTTGCATACCATTAGTGGCTCGTCCATAGATGCACAAGAGCATGTGAATCCCTATAAAAAACATAAACATTAATTATACTATTTAAATAATATGAGGACAGTATAGTCCTGTATATCAAATATCATGTTCCTACCTTCATTGTTGTTTCCGTCTTCTTACATACCATTAGTGGCTCGTCCATAGATGCACAAGAGCATGTGAATCCCTATAAAAAACATAAACATTAATTATACTATTTAAATAATATGAGGACAGTATAGTCCTGTATATCAAATATCATGTTCCTACCTTCATTGTTGTTTCCGTCTTCTTGCATACCAGTAGCGGCTCGTCCATAGAAGCACAAGAGCATGTGAATCCCTATAAAAAACATAAACATTAATTATACTATTTAAATAATATGAGGACAGTATAGTCCTGTATATCAAATATCATGTTCCTACCTTCATTGTTGTTTCCGTCTTCTTGCATACCAGTAGCGGCTCGTCCATAGAAGCACAAGAGCATGTGAATCCCTATAAAAAACATAAACATTAATTATACTATTTAAATAATATGAGGACAGTATAGTCCTGTATATCAAATATCATGTTCCTACCTTCATTGTTGTTTCCGTCTTCTTGCATACCATTAGTGGCTCGTCCATAGATGCACAAGAGCATGTGAATCCCTATAAAAAACATAAACATTAATTATACTATTTAAATAATATGAGGACAGTATAGTCCTGTATATCAAATATCATGTTCCTACCTTCATTGTTGTTTCCGTCTTCTTGCATACCAGTAGTGGCTCGTCCATAGATGCACAAGAGCATGTGAATCCCTATAAAAAACATAAACATTAATTATACTATTTAAATAATATGAGGACAGTATAGTCCTGTATATCAAATATCATGTTCCTACCTTCATTGTTGTTTCCGTCTTCTTGCATACCATTAGTGGCTCGTCCATAGATGCACAAGAGCATGTGAATCCCTATAAAAAACATAAACATTAATTATACTATTTAAATAATATGAGGACAGTATAGTCCTGTATATCAAATATCATGTTCCTACCTTCATTGTTGTTTCCGTCTTCTTGCATACCAGTAGTGGCTCGTCCATAGATGCACAAGAGCATGTGAATCCCTATAAAAAACATAAACATTAATTATACTATTTAAATAATATGAGGACAGTATAGTCCTGTATATCAAATATCATGTTCCTACCTTCATTGTTGTTTCCGTCTTCTTGCATACCATTAGTGGCTCGTCCATAGATGCACAAGAGCATGTGAATCCCTATAAAAAACATAAACATTAATTATACTATTTAAATAATATGAGGACAGTATAGTCCTGTATATCAAATATCATGTTCCTACCTTCATTGTTGTTTCCGTCTTCTTGCATACCAGTAGTGGCTCGTCCATAGATGCACAAGAGCATGTGAATCCCTATAAAAAACATAAACATTAATTATACTATTTAAATAATATGAGGACAGTATAGTCCTGTATATCAAATATCATGTTCCTACCTTCATTGTTGTTTCCGTCTTCTTGCATACCAGTAGTGGCTCGTCCATAGATGCACAAGAGCATGTGAATCCCTATAAAAAACATAAACATTAATTATACTATTTAAATAATATGAGGACAGTATAGTCCTGTATATCAAATATCATGTTCCTACCTTCATTGTTGTTTCCGTCTTCTTGCATACCATTAGTGGCTCGTCCATAGATGCACAAGAGCATGTGAATCCCTATAAAAAACATAAACATTAATTATACTATTTAAATAATATGAGGACAGTATAGTCCTGTATATCAAATATCATGTTCCTACCTTCATTGTTGTTTCCGTCTTCTTGCATACCAGTAGTGGCTCGTCCATAGATGCACAAGAGCATGTGAATCCCTATAAAAAACATAAACATTAATTATACTATTTAAATAATATGAGGACAGTATAGTCCTGTATATCAAATATCATGTTCCTACCTTCATTGTTGTTTCCGTCTTCTTGCATACCATTAGTGGCTCGTCCATAGATGCACAAGAGCATGTGAATCCCTATAAAAAACATAAACATTAATTATACTATTTAAATAATATGAGGACAGTATAGTCCTGTATATCAAATATCATGTTCCTACCTTCATTGTTGTTTCCGTCTTCTTGCATACCAGTAGCGGCTCGTCCATAGAAGCACAAGAGCATGTGAATCCCTATAAAAAACATAAACATTAATTATACTATTTAAATAATATGAGGACAGTATAGTCCTGTATATCAAATATCATGTTCCTACCTTCATTGTTGTTTCCGTCTTCTTGCATACCATTAGTGGCTCGTCCATAGATGCACAAGAGCATGTGAATCCCTATAAAAAACATAAACATTAATTATACTATTTAAATAATATGAGGACAGTATAGTCCTGTATATCAAATATCATGTTCCTACCTTCATTGTTGTTTCCGTCTTCTTGCATACCATTAGTGGCTCGTCCATAGATGCACAAGAGCATGTGAATCCCTATAAAAAACATAAACATTAATTATACTATTTAAATAATATGAGGACAGTATAGTCCTGTATATCAAATATCATGTTCCTACCTTCATTGTTGTTTCCGTCTTCTTGCATACCATTAGTGGCTCGTCCATAGATGCACAAGAGCATGTGAATCCCTATAAAAAACATAAACATTAATTATACTATTTAAATAATATGAGGACAGTATAGTCCTGTATATCAAATATCATGTTCCTACCTTCATTGTTGTTTCCGTCTTCTTGCATACCATTAGTGGCTCGTCCATAGATGCACAAGAGCATGTGAATCCCTATAAAAGCATAAACATTAATTATACTATTTAAATAATATGAGGACAGTATAGTCCTGTATATCAAATATCATGTTCCTACCTTCATTGTTGTTTCCGTCTTCTTGCATACCATTAGTGGCTCGTCCATAGAAGCACAAGAGCATGTGAATCCCTATAAAAACATAAACATTACTTATACTATTTAAATAATATGAGGACAGTATAGTCCTGTATATCAAATATCATGTTCCTACCTTCATTGTTGTTTCCGTCTTCTTGCATACCATTAGTGGCTCGTCCATAGATGCACAAGAGCATGTGAATCCCTATAAAAAACATAAACATTAATTATACTATTTAAATAATATGAGGACAGTATAGTCCTGTATATCAAATATCATGTTCCTACCTTCATTGTTGTTTCCGTCTTCTTGCATACCATTAGTGGCTCGTCCATAGATGCACAAGAGCATGTGAATCCCTATAAAAAACATAAACATTAATTATACTATTTAAATAATATGAGGACAGTATAGTCCTGTATATCAAATATCATGTTCCTACCTTCATTGTTGTTTCCGTCTTCTTGCATACCATTAGTGGCTCGTCCATAGATGCACAAGAGCATGTGAATCCCTATAAAAAACATAAACATTAATTATACTATTTAAATAATATGAGGACAGTATAGTCCTGTATATCAAATATCATGTTCCTACCTTCATTGTTGTTTCCGTCTTCTTGCATACCATTAGTGGCTCGTCCATAGAAGCACAAGAGCATGTGAATCCCTATAAAATACATAAACATTAATTAGACTATTTAAATAATATGAGGACACTATAGTTCTGTATGTCAAATATCATGTTCCTACCTTCATTGTTGTTTCCGTCTTCTTGCATACCATTAGCGGCTCGTCCATAGATGCACAAGAGCATGTGATTCCCTATAAAATACATAAACATTAATTAGACTATTTAAATAATATGAGGACACTATAGTTCTGTATGTCAAATATCATGTTCCTACCTTCATTGTTGTTTCCGTCTTCTTGCATACCATTAGCGGCTCGTCCATAGAAGCACAAGAGCATGTGAATCCCTATAAAAAACATAAACATTAATTATACTATTTAAATAATACATAGTTATTGACGCATACTTCTTACATAGGCTTAGTTTCTAGTTTCATGTTTCTTTAGTTTTTAGTCACTTGATAACGGGATTTGATTCTTATTCCCGAAACGTCGTGTTTTGATTTTTAACGCACAAATGATGGCAAATGTCTGAAAAATGTATAACAATAAAATTGAACTTCCATCATTAACAAATAATTTCAAACAGAGAATCGGTAGTTAATGTTTTACAAAATTATATATATATATATATATATATATATATATATATATATATATACTTAAATAGACCCTAAACTTTCATCGCTTGTGCCAAAAAGTGTTGTAAGAGTAATCTGATTAGAAAAAATATTTTTTTATAATCATTTTTTGTTCTTAGCACAAATTCATATTGCTCATATTCGGTACACTTATTTTTTTGTCATTAAGCTATTTATTTATAAAAACTTGTAAAAACGTTGGTAGAGCTGATTAACAAAAAATATTTATCTTTTCTCAAAAGTTCTCTGAGCGACTATTTTTTTAACAATAAGTCATAAAAGGAATTGTTGTGGGAGACGGACAAACGTTCGCTATTTAGGGGGTGGCATGAAAAATGCGTACAGCGAAATATGCGAACACGAGGAAACAACTCCAATTGACGAGGGTAAGTGGTAAATTTTATAATCGAAATATGCGTACAAAACAGAGAGCTTCCAAGAACCCCAGGTCTGCCAACCCTTCACGCGGACCGAAGGCATTATTCCCAAGAATGCCAACGCCGGATGCGTCACTGGGTCACTCCAGTTGTCACCCCAGGTCAACCACCCCTTCAAGCGAGCCTATGACATTATTGCTAAAAATGCCAACCCCGGATGCGTCACAGGGTCACTGCAGTTGTCACCCCAGGTCATCCACCACTTCACGCGAGCCTATGACATTATTGATAAGAATGCCAACTCTGGATGCGTCACTGGGTCACTTCAGTTGTCTCTTTGCCTTTAACTGTCGTGGGGATAAGGTTAAGTTAGGTTAGGTTTGGTTTGGTTATTTCCACTTTAAGAAATGTGGAAGTAACACGTGAACGCCTAAAGGTTGTACGCATTTTTCGCCTGTCAAAATGTTCTGACGTCATAGCTTACCCTCGTCATCTGTCAAACCTTGATCCTGTACGCATCTTTCGCTGTACGCATCTTTCGTGTATTCATTTAGGGCTTCTTTAGAGGCTACATTTTAAAACCAATTAACAAACTCGTTGATTTTTAATTTCCACTTTATGGTAAGCGTTTAACCCAGACAATTAGTTAAAGAAAAAATATTTAAAAAGTTGTTAGAAATACGAAAAAAATAGGCGAAGTACGTGAAGACGATAAATAGACAGACAAAATTATTAAAATAACTTGTTTTGACTATAGCTCTGCACAGACAAATAAAAACAAAATTGTTGTAAATCACAATTTGGACTCATAGAACGTAACAACTCATTGATTTTGTGACCCATCGTATAACCTACTTCTATACGAAGTATAATTGAGAACGTAATAAAGACTCGACTTGTATTCTGGTATAAAAACAACCTAAGAAGTTGTACAAACTGGACATGGATGTCTAGAAACTTAAATTGCTTTGGTTACGAGTTTCTCTAAGTTTACGTCGTTAAGGTAAATGATTTATTATTTAATATATTCCCCTCAATCACACACCCTTCCCTCTTGAGGTGGCCCAAATACGAGGCTCTATTGCTAAATAAATATGTAACCCAAACAAATTGCATATACACGATTCTTCCTTCCCTACTGCCCATACTACTGCCATACTTCCTTTTATGCCCTACTGAGGGACTTTAATGACAGAATCTTCGGTAAATTAACAATTCATTCTTTTACAAAAGATGTCCTTCAGGCTCTGTTAGGAATAGAACTTGCAGAGCAACGTTGTAAAAATTCAATACTAGTTAGATATGATCTGATAACTAAAAACTAATTTTCCCAAAGTATTTACACAGAAGGAAATTCTAAAGTAATTATTTCCCTGTGATTTGTACACCTGTCTCCCACACACTATACCATACCACAAAGGGTCAAATACTGAGGGATATTTCATTCTTTGTTTCCCACAATTTATGGTGCACCTGTATTTAAATTTTCGTTAACCCCTGATATATTATAAGCTACTTCTAAAGTGATAACCACTGCCATGTAGTGTAAACTGACCCTATCATTTGAAATATATATATATATATAGAGAGAGAGAGAGAGAGAGAGAGAGAGAGAGAGAGAGAGAGAGAGAGAGAGAGAGAGAGAGAGAGAGAGAGAGAGAGAGAGAGAGAGAGAGAGAGAGAGAGAGAGAGAGAGAGAGAGAGAGAGAGAGAGAGAGAGAGAGAGAGAGAGAGAGAGAGAGAGAGAGAGAGAGAGAGAGAGAGAGAGAGAGAGAGAGAGAGAACATAAAACAAATTTTAATTAAGTAGTTTTACTCGGGTTAAAAATGAGTCAATATCAAAAGTCACCACTAAACAGAAAGAATTCACCCCCAAAATTTAATTGTTTTTAGTCCAAACACTTTGAAAATTTGTTGCAGTAGAAAATTCAAATTTGGTAAACTAGCTATAGTTGTGAGTACCTAAATTTATATCAACTTTCAAGTCAGGAGAGTCACTTAATTTTCAGGTACAACTATTTTTTAACCATATCTAAAATATAAATATGTAGTTAAACCGATTTAAAACCTTTAAAATATTTAATTTACAAATATATTTATTAGGTACTATACCTTTTCTTTTTTTATAGAAGTATTTTAATTTTTGAGAAATAGGATAAAATTACCCCTTAAATTATGAACTCCAATTGACTCGCAAGATCAGTAATGGATCCACCAACTATTTTGTTGTATATTTAATTTTGAAAATTGTATAGTGTTGTGTGTCACTATTGTACAATGTATTTTTATTTAAAACTATGTATCGTACTCCAGTAAATGAGAGGATAACTGAATATGAGATTACGGCTCTGAAACCAGTTTTAACTTATAACACAAGATAAATTCATAAAAAGGGTGCAATTTAAGCTTGTATACTTTGTACATTAATTTGTTTCAATGTGTATTTTACTAATTGGCTTCGATAAAAAATGATTTTATTTTTAAACAAACAAAACTAATTAATACCTTTGTCTCCTTAATTAAGTCTTCTTCTGTTCCTTCTAGACAACGATGACTGACTCAACATTGCAACTTAAAATTCAACTTAAAAAATCACATGGAATTAGTAGTAGTATATATGACAGAGCTGGGTAGATACCACAATGACAGCTATATACAAGAAAAATAAAACTTACAGAAAGGTATTCAGCTAATCTAGAACATGTTCCATTTTGCAAGATAAGTATTTTACTGTATAATATAGTTGATTAAACTGCAATGCAGTTATTAAATTTTGATTTATGTAAAGAAAAGTTGATTAATAACAGCTGTAATGGGCTGATCAAGCTCTTTACTACAGCCACAACTTTCTGAAGTCAATGCATAATTTATATTTCTTGGCTTCAATTTATCTTGTGCTCTGTATAACGTTAAACGAATTTTTCCTCTCAATTACACAGAATACGTAAATGTGTCCCATGCTTGTTCTATTTCGTTATCCACAATGCATTTAACACATAAAATCAATTTAATAGTGCGTACCCAGCCCCAAAATATAAAGTAGTATAAGCAGATATTCAAATGTAATCCCCTAAAAGTTGGTTCGGTAGGCAATTTAGGAGATCAACTTTAATGTAACAGCAGATATTGCTTGTTGAAACTCCATATTCAAGGATAAAATAAAGCAAAAGCTTAAAGTTTCAAATATTTTAATAATATAAATGAGCTACAATTGTTTCGCCTTGCGGCATCATCGGGCAACTGATAATTTACAGGTATAGACAACTATTTAAACATAAGTAACAGGAAACTGAAATACAATAGAGAAATCGGGAAAGGTAGGGGGATGACATAGTGTAGCTCATTTATATTATTAAAATATTTGAAACTTTAAGCTTTTGCTTTATTTTATCCTTGAATTTAGGAGATGTTAAATTGTTATAGAGTCTTACCTTATGATAAATTTCTTTACGCGAGTTTTCTGAACCTTAATCTATATCAATAAATTTATTATAGTAGCGAATATATTACAACGGATTTTACTCGCTTCGCTCGTTTAGTCTCTGGCTCTGGCGTTCCTCCAAACAGAACATATTTGAAGAAACGTAATCTAGCTACGCTTGTGTCGATGATTCTACCCTATCGGATCTCACTATATGAATATCACATTTTCTTAGGCGGTTAAGGATCGACATTACATTTTTGACAATAACTTCGCTAATTTTCGTCGTAGAGGAGTATGGTTGATAATATCATTACATACAGAATTGATATTTAATTTAGCGTGGTATACGTTAAAAAACAAGAAATATGTATCAAATACTGATGAAATTTTTTCAATTTTTAATTTCGTTTTATGAATTACAATAGGTTAGGCTAGGTTAGGTAAGGTCAGGTTGGATTAGGTTAGGTTAGGTTGGGTTAGGTTAGGTCAGGTTAGGTTAGGTTAGATTAGGTTAAGTTAGGTTAGATTAGGTTGGGTTAGGTTAGGTCAGGTTAGGTTAGGTTAGGTTAGGTTAGGTTAGGTTAGGTTAGGTTAGGTTAGGTTAGGTTGGATTAGGTTAGGTTAGGTTGGGTTAGGTTAGGTCAGGTTAGGTTAGGTTAGATTAGGTTATGTTAGGTTAGGTTAGGTTAGGGTAGGTTAGGTAGGTTAGGTTAGGTTAGGTTAGGTTAGGTTAAGTTAGGTTAGGTTAGGTTGGGTTTGGTTAGGTTAGGTTAGGTTAGGTTAGGTTAGGTTAGGTTAGGTTATGTTAGGTTAGGTTACCACCATAGTTCACCAAATGAGCACACTATAATCCCCTTTAACTAATTTCATGTTCCTATCTTAATTTTTGTAGACGGCTATCTTGGTTACAGATTACAACAACAATAACGACTATGGACAGAAAATCACTTTTTCTCTTTACTGAAGTTTTATATTTTCAAAAAACCCTGGTCTATATTCTTGACAACCTATATGAAGTGTTAAAATATAAACATCTTTCAAAAAACCCTGGTCTATATACTTGACAACCTATATGAAGTCTTAAAATATAAACATCTTTCAAAAAACCCTGGTATATATTTTTGACAACTACCACACTTACCAGACTTCATATAATGGGTAAGAAAAATCATATTTTTCGTATTCGCCGCCAAAACCCTAGCTGGATCCACACCTTTTTTAATATATCCTTGTATTAGATCCTTATCTTTCACCTGTCCTATCAGGTCTATTTTGACCAACACTTGTTCTCTCTACTGACTCAGATGCTACTAGAGTATTTCACGGTTTTATTTTATGTTTCTTTTCAATTTTTTTAAAGGAAAGATGACTCAAATGGTTTTTCTTTTAAACAAATAAACCTAAACACCGACGGACGGGATGTCAAAAATCACTTTTTGTTTTACTTGAGGTGATAAAACGTGAAGATATTTTGGAAAATCGTCGTTGAAATTTTTGATTACCAAACTTACCCTATAATACTTCGTATACTGGTAATTAATACGTTAAATCTTCATGATTTTATTTTTGTATTTTATTTCTCGTATATGTTTATACTTATACATAGTACATAAAATGTTTCGTCTTTCATCAAAAAATAAATGATATATTGTGCGTAGGATTTTTTAATGTAAGACAATTGTTGTCACCAAAATTTATGTTTTTGAACTGTTTGTTCGTTATCTTCGTGTGTTTTTGTTTTTATATTGTTTTTTTTTTTTTGTAATCTACGTGTCTTTTTTTTTAATTGGTTAGATTTTTGTTTTAAAACGTGAGGGAATGTTTTTCATTGCATTTTTATCAATTCCCTTTCTTATTAAATAAATAACATAAAAAATGCATTCTTACTGTTGTAAATCAGATTATGGTATTGGAATAATTATCGTAACACTATTGATCTTGAGTTAGACTAATATTGTATTGGTGATAGACTTGGAGGTGTGGTCAAATGGCTTCCCTTCTACTATCTGATTGTAGTCTTGTTTGTTATAGTTTAACAATAGAAAGGTTTGTGTTGAATATGGAATTCAGTCATTGAAACTCCAATTTAATACAAATAAAATGTTTATAGGGGAAAATTATATTTTCTTTCATTTCGTGAAGCAAAATTGTATCTAAGTTTCAAAATGACAAAATTATTACACTATCAGAAAGAGGTATATAAAATATACAAAATATTTTTTAACTCTACAAGTGGCAATGTTAAAGGTTTTGTTTTCTTAAAAAATTCATAAAAAAATAATAATTGTATGCAAAATCTCACTTGTAGGATATCATTTTTCTCAGAAAGATGCGTTTGAAATTTATATGAAACGGTTTTGGAGTAAGTATGTTAGGTGTCAAAAAATGAAGTTAACATTTTTCGAAAAAACTTGTATCATCCAAAATCATTAGTTTACCATCTTTTTTCAAGATATACAAAAGTTTTGTGTAATATTTGTGAATATATTTAGGGGAAAAAATTGTTACATTTTCAAAAAAATAATTGTTTTACGAAAAAGGGGAAAACGTTTTGCCTAATTTACCATTAAATAATTAAATTTATTAAATAAAATTGTTAACATTTTATGAATTTTTAACGAACATTTTCTTTAAAACAGTATAAAAATTATTACAGTAGGATGATTTATACTAGGGTAAATGTTGAATTGCAAAAAAAGTGATTTCTTGTCACATAAACACTAGAATAACAGCTGAATAGTAGATTACCACTTGTAGGGTTAATGAAATTTTCTCCAGTTTCTAATTTTTTTTTTAATGAAAGAAAAACAAAATGGATTACAGTTCTTTAACACCTTTCTAAGAAAATAATTTAGGAGATATTTTCGAGTCCGAAAAAAAATAATATTTATGAGACCTCACTACTTACTTGTTATACGAATTTACCTTCAATACAATGCATTTTCAGAATGGCGAACGAATACATAATGTAAAACACGTAAAGTTAAAAAAAATTCCCATTATTATATTATTAGAGAACATTGATTGAATACAATAAATAATTTTCACGATGATTGAACTTCGCCATCTACTGTGGTTACCTTGAAGGATGTTATATTTTAAATCTTTCTTTTCTTTGTCCAGCACTTCCTTTCAGTCTCTTTATGGAACACATATTTTTAACAAAAACGTCTTTTGCACGCTTCTATTTAAATGTGAATTTATAAAGGAAAATAAACTTTGTTTCTGAAATAACATTTTCTCATGAAGTCACTAAAAAAACGTATAGCTGATTAAACAAGGTTATTTTAAAAAATGCTGATGCGCTCTTTAAGTAAGTTGCACGCTTTAATTTAATTGTGAATTTACAAAGGTAAAAGATGTTTGTCTCTGAAATAAAATTTTATCAAGAAGTCACTAACAAAATCTATAGAACAACTGATTGATCAAAACTATTAACAGATTATTCTGATGCACTCTTAGTCAGCTGCACGCTTTAATTAAGAAGTATATAAAGGAAAACTATCTTTGTTTTTAAAATACATTTTATCTCATGACGTCACTAACGAAATCTGTATAACAACAGCTGATTAATCAAAACTATTAACAGATTATTCTGTCTGATGCATCTTTAGTCAGTAGCATGCTTCAATTTAAATATGAATTTACTAAGGAATATCATCTTTATTTCTGAAATAAATTTTCCTCAGACGTCACTAACAAAATGTTTAAAACAGCTGATTAATCAAAGTTATTAACAGAATATTCTGATGAACCCTAAGTCAGCAGTACGCACTAATTAAAAAATATATGGGAAAACTTTTTTTTATTTTTACGAAATATTATTTATCTGATGACGTCACTAACAAATGTGTAGAACAGCTGATTAATCAAAATTATTAACAGATGATTCTGATGCAACTTTAGCCAGTTACATGCTTCAACTTAAATGTGAATTTCCAAAGGAAAACAATATTTGTTTCTGAAATAAAATTTTCTTAAGACGTCACAAACAAAATTTGTAGAACATCTAATTAATGAAAATGATTAACAGGTAATTCTGATGCACCCTTAGTTAGCTGCATGCTTTAATTTAAATGTGAATTCACAAAGGAAAATCATCTGTGTTTCTGAAATAAAGTTTACTTATGTCACAAAATGTATAGAACAGCTGATTAATCAAAGTTATTGACAGATTATTGTGATGCACATTTAGTCCGTTTTAAGCTTCAAAAACTCTTTGAGACATTTTATCAAAATCATTGGACCAGTTTCCGCTAACCTGACTGTACTAACAACGAACAGACGACAGAAAAAACAATTTCATTCGACATCGAAGAATTTACATTGACTATGCAAAAAACTATGCTCCAATTTCTCACACACTTATATGATAAAGATAATGTCAGTACGATTGTGCAATCATAAAGTGAAAATGAACCAAGTAGTGTACGTTGTCTTTAAAAAAACAAAAAATATTTCTAATTTTAACAAAGAGTTAAACCTGTTTAGTTTGTGCAGTAAACTCGTTCATGGTGTAAATCCTTTCGACTACAATCGACCATTAGTTATTATTTAAAAGTAACATGTTTTAATCTTAATTTTGCACCCAGTATTAAATTATTGAAGTTCACACTTCATTTAAATTTGAAATAAATCGGTGTAGCCAATTTTGAGAAATTACGGCTTTTATAACTGTGAATGTAACTCGTGACTGATGATTTGTACGCACAGCAAATTTGAATTTCTATAAATGTGGACTGTAGAGAACTACTCAAACGATACAGACTTGATTCCCAAAACCTGGAATCAAGAGAGATTTTAAAAAAACATCGATTTTCTCTCTACTATGTGTAGCCTACGTGAAAAAGTAAAATAGACGTTTGAGAAAAAGCAAAATCAATCTTTTGATGCATGAAATATTTCTCCTGTAATACACTTCAGTTAAAATAAAATGGATAAGTTACAAATAACGATAAATAAAACGGATGATTTAGAGTCACGTTTAAAATCACGCAAAGAATACATCCGATGGTTGCAATAATGCTGGTTTAATAGGAAGAGTTTGATTTACATTAACTATAAATACATCATGACAGCGTTGATGCCAAGTTGTTTGACTATTTGGAATGTTTCCTTCTCACGCTATGCTATGTGCCTTGAACTAACTACAGAGTGCCCTTGAAATCATGTATTTAAACCATTGATTCCTAACAATTTAAGAAGATTGTCTGTATACTAGAATCTAATCGATTGCAGAGTTTTTTTTAGTTGTCCCTAATTCATGTAATGTTCTCATTTTATTGGGAAATTTTATGATCTTTCTTCTGTTCTCATTTTTTATTCAATCTGCTTCTTTGACTGTGTCCCTTGAAGTGATTAAATAATTATTATAGAAATTCCATATTTTGTACAAGTCATTGTGGCAATAAAAATAGCGATATCATCGGCAAAAGCACTTATTTCACCACAAAAATAAAGTTTCAATAAATCATTTATAAAATTTAAAATAATGTTACATAAATCAACGACCCTTGAGGGATACCCTACCATAATAATATGGGATGTACTTAATTGGTGCCCAGTTCAAACATTTTGCTATCTGATTAAAAACTCTGAATCCAATTTACTTCCCCCACTTTATACATATCGCCTCCATGTTACTTATTAGAAAACTTTTTTTATTATTTTACAAACAGTTTCCTTGATCTTTTCCTTTCTTTGAACTGTTACAGATTTGTTGTGTAAAGTTAATCAACGCATCTTCAATAGATTTACCTTTAATAAAACTAAATTAAACTGGCGATCAGAGAAGTGACGCCTTTACTAGCTGACTATCAGCATCCTCAGGAATAGTTATTTTTAACAATATTTGACGCGTGATAAGAAGTAAATAGTTATTTGTGCAACTAGTGAGCAAAGTGGCACTTTTTTAAACGAGTGAAAAATTTTGACGCACGAGGCTTGCCGAGTGCGTCAATTTTATCGAGTTTAAAAAAAACACTTTGCTCACGAATTGCACATTATACTTTGTCTACAGTTGTTATTTTGTGACAAATAAAAAACATACTTAAGCAGTAACACAATTTAATAAAACATTAATTTAATACAATAGTGTTCAACCTCACGTCAAAACTAAGGTTATTTATGAATATTACAAATAACTTAGGTGTATTGTTGAGGAAACGGGATTGCCAACTTCAAAACTCGGCAAACGAAAAAAACTCTCCGTGTACATACACTGTAAATCATCTTTATGAATAATTACTTCCTTTTCCAACTTTAAAACGTTGTTTTGTTGTTTATTTATGTTATTTTACATGTAAGAATTAATCTAACCTACATACGGGACATTTCCTGTATATTATAAATCAATTCAAATAAACTTAACCTAAATTTCGTTTTGTTCGGTTGCCATTCGGAGTGAGCAAAGTAGTGGGCAAAGTGAAACTGTTGAGAAATCAGCTGTTTTGCAAACTAATTTAAATGAACAAAATGCCACTTTGTCAACAACTGTAGACACAAGTTTCTTATTCTAAATTTTAATATTCTAATTTAATAAAATAAATCACTAGTTACATAAAGTAAAGGATGTGTAAGTTGGCTAAATTGTACACTATTGACGTTCAAATTAGGAACTTTACCCTAGAAAATCATTTTGATTTCATATTGTAACCTCAAAAACAGAAATAGCTGTCTTTTTTGGAACAACTTATAACAACCAGTTATTAGTTTGGAATAACTGTGTTGAATATTTAATTATATATCTGATGAAAAGAAAGAAGCGTACGAAAGAGAACATTTTTTTTATTTTTTTTATTTTTATTTTAAATGTTTCACTGTCTGTTACATTGAGACAAATTACTCTGATCCACTAACTTTCCGATCTATTTAACACAATTGTTGATAAAAGGATTGTATGATAAATCATTGTTAAGAATATCTCTTAGAGCAAATTTTTATCCATGGACAAACAACTTGTTCTGAAATTGTCAAAGTGATTAATTGAATAAATACAAGGAAAGAGAACATAAGTCATACAAAGGTCAGACATCTTGATTGGTATTACTAATTCCACACAGTGCAAACAAGGTTTACATGTTTTAAATCGTTATTGAGCTGTGTAAGATATGGTGCATGCATTACTTTCTCACCTTGGTGTAGTTTATAGAAAGTTGTCTGATGGAACAAATTACCTCTATAAATGAGCCTAGCAAACATTGGGTCAGTACTACAAGTGATGTAGTAAAACATGGTGTATGCATTACTTTCTCGCCTAGATGTAGTTTATATAAAGTTGTCTGATGGAACAAATTACCTCTATAAATGAGCCTAGCAAACATTGGGTCAGTACTAAAAGTGATGTAGTAAAACATGGCGCATGCATTACTTTCTCGACAAGATGTAGTTTATAGAAAGTTGTCTGATGGAACAAATTACCTCTATAAATGAGCCTAGCAAACATTGGGTCAGTACTAAAAGTGATGTAGTAAAACATGGCGCATGCATGACTTTCTCGACAAGATGTAGTTTATATAAAGTTGTCTGATGGAACAAATTACCTCTATAAATGAGCCTAGCAAACATTGGGTCAGTACTAAAAGTGATGTAGTAAAACATGGTGTATGCATTACTTTCTCGCCTAGATGTAGTTTATATAAAGTTGTCTGATGGAACAAATTACCTCTATAAATGAGCCTAGCAAACATTGGGTCAGTACTAAAAGTGATGTAGTAAAACATGGCGCATGCATTACTTTCTCGACAAGATGTAGTTTATAGAAAGTTGTCTGATGGAACAAATTACCTCTATAAATGAGCCTAGCAAACATTGGGTCAGTACTAAAAGTGATGTAGTAAAACATGGCGCATGCATTACTTTCTCGACAAGATGTAGTTTATAGAAAGTTGTCTGATGGAACAAATTACCTCTATAAATGAGCCTACCAAACATTGGGTCAGTACTAAAAGTGATGTAGTAAAACATGGCGCATGCATGACTTTCTCGACAAGATGTAGTTTATATAAAGTTGTCTGATGGAACAAATTACCTCTATAAATGAGCCTAGCAAACATTGGGTCAGTACTAAAAGTGATGTAGTAAAACATGGCGCATGCATGACTTTCTCGACAAGATGTAGTTTATATAAAGTTGTCTGATGGAACAAATTACCTCTATAAATGAGCCTAGCAAACATTGGGTCAGTACTAAAAGTGATGTAGTAAAACATGGCGCATGCATGACTTTCTCGACAAGATGTAGTTTATATAAAGTTGTCTGATGGAACAAATTACCTCTATAAATGAGCCTAGCAAACATTGGGTCAGTACTAAAAGTGATGTAGTAAAACATGGCGCATGCATTACTTTCTCGACAAGATGTAGTTTATAGAAAGTTGTCTGATGGAACAAATTACCTCTATAAATGAGCCTAGCAAACATTGGGTCAGTACTAAAAGTGATGTAGTAAAACATGGCGCATGCATTACTTTCTCGACAAGATGTAGTTTATAGAAAGTTGTCTGATGGAACAAATTACCTCTATAAATGAGCCTAGCAAACATTGGGTCAGTACTAAAAGTGATGTAGTAAAACATGGCGCATGCATTACTTTCTCGACAAGATGTAGTTTATATAAAGTTGTCTGATGGAACAAATTACCTCTATAAATGAGCCTAGCAAACATTGGGTCAGTACTAAAAGTGATGTAGTAAAACATGGCGCATGCATTACTTTCTCGACAAGATGTAGTTTATAGAAAGTTGTCTGATGGAACAAATTACCTCTATAAATGAGCCTACCAAACATTGGGTCAGTACTAAAAGTGATGTAGTAAAACATGGCGCATGCATGACTTTCTCGACAAGATGTAGTTTATATAAAGTTGTCTGATGGAACAAATTACCTCTATAAATGAGCCTAGCAAACATTGGGTCAGTACTAAAAGTGATGTAGTAAAACATGGCGCATGCATGACTTTCTCGACAAGATGTAGTTTATATAAAGTTGTCTGATGGAACAAATTACCTCTATAAATGAGCCTAGCAAACATTGGGTCAGTACTAAAAGTGATGTAGTAAAACATGGCGCATGCATGACTTTCTCGACAAGATGTAGTTTATATAAAGTTGTCTGATGGAACAAATTACCTCTATAAATGAGCCTAGCAAACATTGGGTCAGTACTAAAAGTGATGTAGTAAAACATGGTGTATGCATTACTTTCTCGCCTAGATGTAGTTTATATAAAGTTGTCTGATGGAACAAATTACCTCTATAAATGAGCCAAGCAAACATTGGGTCAGTACTAAAAGTGATGTAGTAAAACATGGCGCATGCATTACTTTCTCGACAAGATGTAGTTTATATAAAGTTGTCTGATGGAACAAATTACCTCTATAAATGAGCCTAGCAAACATTGGGTCAGTACTAAAAGTGAGGTAGTAAAACATGGCGCATGCATTACTTTCTCGCCTAGATGTAGTTTATAGAAAGTTGTCTGATGGAACAAATTACCTCTATAAATGAGCCTACCAAACATTGGGTCAGTACTACAAGTGATGTAGTAAAACATGGTGTATGCATTACTTTCTCACCTAGATGTAGTTTATAGAAAGTTGTCTGATGGAACAAATTACCTCTATAAATGAGCCTACCAAACATTGGGTCAGTACTAAAAGTGATGTAGTAAAACATGGCGCATGCATTACTTCCTCACCTTGATGTAGTTTATGGAAAGTTGTCTGATGGAACAAATTACCTCTATAAATGAGCCAAGCAAACATTGGGTCAGTACTACAAGTGATGTAGTTAAACATGGCGCATGCATTACTTTCTCGCCTAGATGTAGTTTATAGAAAGTTGTCTGATGGAACAAATTACCTCTATAAATGAGCCTACCAAACATTGGGTCAGTACTAAAAGTGATGTAGTAAAACATGGCGCATGCATTACTTTCTCGCCTAGATGTAGTATCACGATGTTCTTGTAAATAAACATTTTGAATTCAAATTGTTCTATTCTGGATGATATAGTATTTGGTCTCTCAGTCTACAGGACGGTATCGATGGGTTGGGCTGGACATTTAGTAAGGATGGAAGAGTATGGAGACCTGAATAAGGTTCTACAGAAATAATAGAATATGTATCATATAGTTTTTATAAAAGGCATAATTTCTCAAAATAGTTACTATGATTTTTTAAATGAACAGAGTTTAATATCACAAGTAAAAGGAATGTGAAATTTAGAATTATTTAATTATAAAAAGGGATATTTTCTCGTAAAGTTAGATACTGGTTTCAGTCAAATAGGATTTACGCTTTAGAAAAGTTATGGAGCAAAAAAACTTAGGCTGTCATCAAATATTTTGTAACATACTGTATTTAAATTGCGTAAATAGCTAATAAATTGACTCTTCTACACCAACTCAATTCCCATAAGAATTACGTGGGGGTAAAACTGATGTAATAATGCAACAAGTCGATTGCACCTACACAATGTAATACAAGAGTATTCTATAAATAAATGTAATTACCCAGAAGTTGGTTTCTTGGCCTGTCTAGGAAATGATAAATCAAATCGTCTTTCCAAGTACACATAATACAGAGCAAGTTAGTGTAAAACAGTTGTCAACAGGTTTTCTGAACCGATTATTTGTATACGGAACTTTTTTGACATGGGCTAGACCCTAATGGGTCTCCTAGATGTGAATATTTAAATATATGCACTCGCTTTTCTAGTGTCAGTGATTAAGACCTCGAAGCTAATTAATATTTTACTCTTTTTACCAAAAAATTACGGAATATCAAAAATAATATTATCTTACGGTTAATCCGGACTGAATGGTAATTGACGATATTTAGGTATTTTTTACAACATTACCATATTATTTGTACAACACTTCTTATAGAATGAAACATTTTGAATTTAATGGTGGAAACCGTAGGTCGCTAAGTCAAACCGTTGTTGAGATATCGCTTGCGAAGCGAACAAAGAATTTACACGATTATCGCTGAAAAACTTCTGGTACTTTATTCATTTCAAAAATTCTATCTCCTAAAGTTTTTGAGATATTACGCTGTAACTTGGAATACATATCAAAAATATTTTACTCTTTTTATAAAAAAATTACCGATTATCAAAAATAATATCTTCTTCCGGTTAATCCGTACTGAATGGTAATTGAGGATATTTAGGTATTTTTTACAACATTACCATATTATTTGTACAACACTTCTTATAGAATGAAACATTTTGAATTTAATGGTGAACACCGTAGGTCGCCAAGTCAAACCGTTGTTGAGATATCGCTTGTGAAGCGAACAAAGAATTTACACGATTATCGCTGAAAAACTTCTGGGACTCATTTAAAAAATCTCCTAAAATTTTTCAGATATTATGATGTAACTTGGAATACATATCAAAAAATGATTAGTATCTATAATTTCTATTTTCGAGTTCTAGAAAATTTAATAAATGAGCCAAGCAAACATTGGGTCAATACTAAAAGTGATTCTATTAAAAATCCAGGATCATAATGTAATCAATATTACAATCATAATTTATAGTCTCTCTAATACAAGCAAAATATTATTTCTAATAGGATCATAATTTATATCGTTTTATTATGTAACCATAAGTTAATCATTCAGTAATATTTTCTAAGCCATCATTACATAAACATAACAATTATTACGACAATTTTATGAATTTAAAATAAATTCTAATTATTTACTAACTGTCTTCACACGTGAGATTTGCTCTCCTTCTTCATGATGAACTATCGTTATCCAGTGAGATCATCTTTTAGTAGTCAGTTTGTTACGTCATAGATCCTTGGTAACATTTCCCCTTACGGCAGTCACCGCCTGGATCCAATCTCTCCTAACCTAACCTCCCAGCAGGTCCGTGCCAACCCCGACCACCTACATGTCCCTACTATACAAGAGTAATCCCTAATGGGTCTCACCTCGATTTTAGATAATTGTCTACTTTCTTCTAAATTAACTTGACTAACGAAGCTGTATATATGTAGAGGAGCTTCTACTTGATACCATCGAGTTGCCCTTGCCTAATCTCGTAACTACATTCTTCAGAATTTGAATTTGAAAATACATTTTCAAAAATAACTTTGTTATTTCTTACCGTAGAAATTTGGGATTGATACCATTACAATAATAATTAAAATCTACACATTTTTATCTAACTTCTATATGTTGATTAAGATAGGAGATATGAACAAAGAACTGATCGATTCTTTATAATATCGATTTTTTCGAATAGGATCGCACTCTCCTCTTTCACCTTATTGTTTCTATCTTAATTGTAGTGATCACTATAGTGCTACAGACGACAATGACTACGAACGAATGAAAAGTCGGAAATCATTTTTCGTAAAATATAAATATAAAATATAAATCGGAAGCCATAAAATATAAATATCACTCAATAGACGGAGATCAATTATTTTTTGGCTATTGCCAAATTTGAATGTAACAGCACATATTTTTGTTGAAACTCCATATTCAAGGATAAAATAAAGCAATAAAGCTTAAAGTTTCAAAATATTTTAATGATATAAATGAGCTACAACTGTTTCGTCTTGCAGCATCATCGGGCAACTGTTTAATTTTAGTACACAATTAAAATATTTTGAAACTTTAAGCTTTATTGCTTTATTTTATCCTATTGCCAAATTCATCCTGTACTGTGTATTCTGGGTAAGTAATACATGTTTTTTTTAAATCTCTTGTAAAAGGAGTAGAGAGAATTTTTTTTTTTAATACCGCCATAAATACATTTTTCAATTTCTAGATTGATGCGTGAAGTTATAGCACCATTTATTTTAAAAGGAGAAAAGTAATATTTTTGATAATTCCAAATAAAACCACCGTTGACATTATATTACAAGAATAATATTTTATTTGGTGTTTATTTGACATAAAACGACTTTCTACTTTCATGTTTATGAGTCAAAACGTAACTGTTAAAATTAAATCTAAGCACGCACTTTATATCAGAGAAAAGAGTTAATGGGATTTTAATAACAAGAAACTGTTTTCCACCAAAATTAAGTTGAGCTTGATTGAGTTATTGTTAAATTATTTAAATCACGAAACAAATTATATTTAGTAACTGCTTTGTCACATGCATTAACCGTGATTCTTACCACGCAGTTGATACAGGGTGTTGAAGTATATTTGTGTAATGTTATTATGATCGGTTTGACAACTTCGATTTTGTTATATGTGACTTTACTTTACCTCTCACC
>CAUPSG010000116.1:0-65355 GCA_963513935.1 Aphrophora alni
TGTTGCTTCCCTACGTCATTGTCTGTTCCTAATTGGTGAGGTCTTATCAACGAATAAAGGAAGCAAGCCTTACGATAATATGTAAAGTCATTACCTTAAGAGATAAGGATAGATAACCGAGATCTTAAGTGCTGTATATCAAAGTAAAATAAATATAATCATTATACTAAAATCTTCTTTGACTTACTTTAAGAATATTTTTCTTTGTTAATAATGTTCTCTCTGTTAAAGCAAATGTATTACGTAAATACAAATTTGATAATTTCATTAATTATTTAAAAAATATATAATTGCAAACCAACTTAACTATAACAACATTCTCATTTCGGTTTATTATGTTTTACCCTTTCATTGAATCAATCAAACGATAACATTTGAATTTAAATCAAGTTATATCTAAGGATTGTTAAAATAGCACCCTTGTTCTTGTTTTACAAACAAAAAGTGAAATTACCATGCAGCTGAATATGCATTCTAAATTCATAACTAGAAGCTGTTCTTATTGTTTATTTTCATTCATTTATGGAAATACTGTAAGCTTGATTTTGTTATAAAATTACTTTCAGTAAGAATAACATCCTTACGTAATTTAATTAAGGGAAGAAAGGTGAAAACAATTATTTTATAAAATAATTTCTCGCTTATTTCATCCCTATCGTGGTATATTTTTATGATTATTTCTTTTATATTAACACCTTATGATTTGAGAGTGTTTTCCTTTGACGGTTTAAAAAAATATATAAAATTATCAAAATGTGAAAATTTATTATGTGATATAAAGAGTGTTGCATGTTTGTTAGTCCCTAATATAACACTTATTGTCGCTTTTTTCTATCAACGAAAACAATTAATTTGTACCACACCTCTTCAGGCACGAATTTTTAATAAAATTATTATTAAGTTTTTAAAAGTAGCGCCAATGTTTTCATTTGTCCGCAGTAGAAGCAAAAACTCAAATTACAATAAGGCTGATTATTCGTAAAATATAAACATAGACACGCTTTTTATTGTTTATTTTAATACATTTATTGAAATGACAGCTGCATTCGGTCGTTAAAAAACTCCCTTCAAGAATATCTTCATTACGTAATTAAATTAAAGGAAGAAAGGTGAGAGAAATTTTTTTGAAAAATCATTTTTGTCTCTATTGTTGTAATTTTTAAAGTTATTTGTTTTAAAATAAAATTTTAATGGTTTGAGACTTGGGTAGTTTTCTATTGACTAGATTTTAAAGAAAAGAATGTCAAAAATGTAAGAGTTTATTCTGTAATATGAGGATTGATTCATGTTTGTTGTTATCAGCAATTATAATTATTGTCAACGAGAATAATTTATTCCTATCGTACCACATAAAACACACAATTGTGTATTTTAATAAATTTAAATCTGAGATTTTAAAGTGCACCTCAATTTATTTGTTTTGTTTTGAGTACAAACAATAAATCAAATAACCACAGAGCTGAATAGTCATACTAATACATACATATAGGCTGGTAGTTTATTTGCAATCATTTCAAACAGCTGTTTTTTCATAAAAACACTTCCGCAAGAATAACTCCCGTAGGTAATTTAATAAAGGGATGAAATTTGACAGGAATTATCTAGAAAATACTATCTCTCTCTTTACACCCCTATGGTTGGATATTTTAAAGATTATTTTGTTTATCATAAAATTTGATTTGTTACATTTTTTAAATGGTTTTCAAATAACTATCTAACATGTGAGAATGTACTTTATTTTATGAATAGAGATGACTGTTTTTCCTTGCCCTCAAATTTAAAATCAGTAATAATTTTTTTGGATTAATTAGCACTGAAATAAGTTACGTAACCACCCTATGCAACTGATTTCAACTCAATGATTCTTATTGAAAATTGTTTTAATTACAGAAAGATATTGTAGAGCCTAAATTCGATTAATGGTGTGTGATAATAAAATCAGTTGTATAAGATGGTGATCACTCAATATTATGTACAAACCTGTCTCATGTAGGTAGAGATGAGATGACATCTCTTGAGGGATGAACTGAATATTCCTTTCTACAACATTTCCGTTGTTTTATAATTGGTGAATTTTGCCTAAATTATTAGTAAACCCATTTTCTAAAATTTTAAAGTAAAAGATATAAACTGATCACTTGTTTAAATATTTAAATTTTACATCTTTACAACAATACATTTAATATTACGATGGCAAAGACAAAGATAACCTCCATTACAGTACACTTCCATTAAGGCACTTTGTACACTTAATACATTTAAAGATAAGGGTAGAGAACTCAGATCTTAAGTGTGTTGTCAACAAAGTGAAATAAATGTAAACATTATCTGGAAAATCTCTTTGATCTTACTTTAAGATGGTACAGGTTTTCTTATCTAAACAAATGTTCACTCTGTCAAAACAAATATAGTACATGTTTATATATTAAAATAATTTAGTTTTCTCATTGATTATTCAAAACAATATTAAATGCTAGGCTAACTAAACAATAGAATAATCCATAACAAGATTCAAATTGATAATTTATTTAATTACAATAATGTATACAATTAAACAAAACAAAAAAAAATTTGGATTACTTTTACATTATATTTAATCTTGTTTTAGTAACCCTATTGTTCATTTTTGTAGAAACAAAGAGTCAAATTACTATCTAGTTAAATATTTATGTCAAATTAATACATAGGAAAGCCTCTTGTTTTTTATTTTCATTTAGTTATGGAAATACAGTAAACTTGATATTGTTCTAAAAACACTTTCCACAAGAAACTCCCCTGCGTAATTAACAAGGGAAGAAACTTGATAAGAATTACTCTAGAAATAATTTATAGTTATTTCTGTCCTGTTTTGTATATTTTAAAATTACATTTTAATGATTTGATCATTTTCTTTGTACAATATTTTCTTAATACAATGATCAAACATTTGAGTTTTTTATGAAATGTGAAGAGTGTTGATTGTTTGTTACTATCGATATTTGAAATTATTGGTGAGTTTGTTCTAGTAATGAATATATTTAATTAATACCACATCACACAACGCACAAAATATTAATGCAATTATTTCCAAGTTTGCAATAGTAGTGCTTTTTTTTTGTTTGTAATTAGTAGAAGCAAAAACTCAAATCAACAAGTAGCTGAATATTCATACAAATGTATAGATAGAATTTACTCTTATGGTTTATTTTCATTAATTTATGAAAGCTAGGTTTGTCATAAAAACACTTTTCTTAAGAATTATCTTTGAGAAAATAATCCATTGCATAATTTAATTAAGGAATAAAAGGTGACAAGGATTATTGAAGAAAATAACTTCTCACTATTTGTCATAGCTATCGTTGGATAGTTTTTAAAATTACTTCGTTTGAAATAAGTTTAAATAATTTGAGACTTGAGTTGTTTTCAGTTGATCGTTTATTATTTTTTAAATGAAAATTATCGAACATGAGAGAGTTTATTTTGCTATATGATGAGTGTTTCATGTTCGTTCCTCTGGACATTTGAAATTATTGACGAGTTTTTTCTAACAATGAAAATATTTAATTCCTACCATATCACACAAGGAAAGAGTTACTTAAAATTATTTCTAACGTTGTAAACATTGGTCCTTAATTTTGTTTGTAATCAGTAGAAGCAAAAACTCAAATTACCAAGTAACTGAATATTCATAAAAATATATTCATAGAAGTTACTTTTATGGTTTATTTTCATTCATTAATGGAAATAGAGTCAACTTGGTTTTGTCATAAAAATATTTTCCTCAAGAATAACTCCCTTAAGTAATTTAATTAAGGAATGGAAGGTGACAGGGATTATTCTAGAACATAATTTCTCACTCTTTTTCATAACTATATTGGAATATTTTAAAGATTCCTTCGTTTAAAATCAATTTTATTGATTGAGACTTGAGTTGATTTCTATTGAGAGTGTTTTTAAAATTAAAATGATCGAACATGTGAGAGTTTATTCTGTAATCTGAGGAGTGTTTTATGTTTATTGTTCTCAGAGTTTTCTAGCAATGAGAATATTTAATTCTTACAGAACAATATAAGCCACACATTATTTTTATATTAATAAATTTATTTCTAATATTGTAAAAGTGGCAACTGAACAATTTATTTGTCCTGAGTACAAACAATAACTAAAATAGCCCGGTTCCTGATATTCTTATAAATATATAGACAGAAGCGCCTCATTTATTTTTATTCATCTGTGGAAATAGAGTCAACTTGGTTTTGTCATAAAAAACTTTCCTCAAGATTAACTCCCTTATATAAATTAATTGAGGAAATGAAGTTGAAAGGAATTATTAGAGAAAATAATATATGGTCTTTTTCATTCCTATTGTTTAATAATTTTAATATTATTTTGTTTTAAATAAAATTTAAATGATTTGAGTGACTTTAATGATTTACTACGTACTGTGTTTTAATAAAATAAAATGATCGAATATGTGAGAGTTTATTCTGTAATATCAGGAGTGTTTTATGTTTGTTGTTTTCAACAGTTAAAAGTATTGTCGGATTTTATAGATTTGAAAATATTTTATTCCTCCCGTACCTTATAAACTACACAAATTTTATATTTTAATAGATTTATTTATTTGTATTAATTTTGCACCTCGTTTTTTGGTCCTGATTAAAAACAAAGACTTAATACACCATATAGCTCAATATTAATACAAATATATACGTAGAAACACATCTTATGGTTTATTTACATTAATTTACTTAAACACAAATAGATTAATTTTGTCAGAAAAACACTTTCGGAATAAATTACTTACTTACGAATTTAATTACGGAGAAAGGTGGCAGGATTTAATTTTTCACTCTTTCTCATCCCTGTCTTTCAATATTTTTACGATTTCTACGTTTAAAATAAAAAATTTAGGATTTGACAAATTGAGTTGTTTTCTATTGAGAGTCTTTGTTATAAATATAATGCTCGAACATGTGTCACTTTGTAGCTGAAGAGTGTTTTACGTTTGTATTTCTTAACGGTTAAAATTGATGTAGAGTTTTCTAGTATAGAGAATATTTAATTCCTATCATATCATATAAACCTTATACATTTTGTTTTTTAATAAAGTTTTTTCTCTTATTCTAAAAGGGTATTGTATCTTGATTACAAACAAAAATTAAGTTACCATGTAGCTGAATATCCATACAAACACACTTATTATCACTAAGTTAATTTATTTATAGAAATACAGTCTATTAAGTTTTGTCACAAAAACAACTTGCAACAAAAACTTTTTAAACGTCATTTAATTAAAGGAAAACAGGTCACTCGAAATAATCTGGAACATAATATGTAGTTATTTAGTTTAACATATTTTTAAGTTTATTCCTTTAAAAGTTTAATTTAATGTTTTGAGACTTTTTTTTTATTTTGAGTTTGTTTTTAAATGTTTATCGAACATGTGAGAATATGTTACATACTTTGAAGAGAGCTAAATGTTTTTCTTTTACCCTCAAAATTTAAAATCAGTAATTAATTTTTGTGTAATTAATTAGCACTGAAATATGTTACATAACCCTTCCTACCCAACTGATTTATTTTCAAAGATCCTTATTGAAAATTGTTTTTATTGCATAGCGATACTGTATAACCTACCTAACCTAACCTAACAAAACTGTATAGTCTATATTATGTATGCTTTCTAACTTCTAACCTCTTCGTTAGTTTCTAATTATGTGCTTACAATATTTTAAAAATTTCCAAGTAACACTTGTGCAAACCATGCACCTAATTAAAATTGGTTTAAACTCCATACTATCCCTAACTATGCAATAAATAATATGATTTTTTTTTTTAAGGTTTTTGTTGATGTTGTTTTTAAAAGAGGAAACACCTTTCAGTCGTCATCACCTTGTAATTCAAGATGGAGAAATCAGTATATAATAAAGACTCTTAGCTATTGGAGAGTTGGAATTTGAAATATGCATAGTCACCTATGCATATTTCATATATTATTTCTTAGATATAAGTATTAAAATATATCCATAAGTTACACTAAATTTGATTAAATTTGTTCCTGTCAGGGCTGTAGAGCATTGCACACATGATAGACTCTAAACGGATATCATTTGGAAACCAACTTTTTTATATCTAGTGCATAAATCTACGAAAGCTAGACATAGATTTTTTGACCCAACACAATAATTTCTGTATAATACATATAAGAGAGAAAATTAAAACAAACTAATTTTTATACTTAATTTTGTGAGAGGATTGATTTTGGCTGATTCACTACATCTCTTTAAATATACAATTTAAAAAAATTAATAAATTTGAAAAAAATATTTTATATTTTAACTCATATAATTTTACGAACAAATTGTTACAAACATTTTTATAAATATTAATAAATCAGAAAGTTCCAATCATTTTATTAAACCCATGAAAACAAAAAAAAATGACAGCTTCCAAAGAGTTAATTATGCGACTGTTTTACTGTTTGTTATTAATTTGACTTGGGGATTATATTCTTCTACTGATATTTTGGAAAGGTTTGAAAGAAGGGATGACTGATACGGTGGTATCTGTATATTCCAGAGAAGTATATGAAAGAGAAATGACATATAATCAATCATGGGGAAGGCAATGAAGAGCTTCATCATTACGGAGGGATTGTTTCGTGAGACTATAAGTAGGATTGCGTATTCACAAAAGGGGAAAGCTTTATTTTTGACGGTATTACTCCTGATTCTTTTTTTTTACTTTCAATCTCAATGATGGTGGGGGAATTGCTTTATACAATTTGAAACAAACAAGAGGAGTTGAACCAAAATAATAAAACCTTAGGTTTGAGCTCTGTAAAGGATGGATTTGAAACCAAACTTCACTATTAGTATTAAAGTTTGGATATTGTCCTTCGTCCTTGAATCTAATTAGTTATTTAACTTGAATCCATTATAATAGGTAATTTGATCATTTAACTAAAAGTCGATCTGAGCCAATATGACACTTACCCTCTCCCATCATACAATGTAATACAATCTATTCCTCTAAACGTAAGGCCTAAAAAGTTGGTTTCTTTGGAATGTTGGAAGAGGGTAGATCAAATTGTTTTAAACCAGTATTGAGTAAGTTTATATAAAACAGTAGTTACATAGGTTTTCTCAACCTTGTAATTGTGAACTAACTACTACAAGTTGGCTAGATGTTTATATATTATTAAAAATTCACCACTCGCTACGCTCCTGCAGTATCCCGGAAGTAACGAGCTTTGAACCTGTACATATTTTAAAGAAGCTGCCATAGAATAGAAATTAGTGCGCTATAAGTTGGATAACACACGAGATATGAACAAAAGTTGTTTAAAATATCCCCATGAGTCGTATCTATATGAACATAATATTTTCTTGTTGGTCATGATTAGAAATTCTATTTTTGACAATAACAACGTTATTTTCATCGTTATTAGGCAGGATTGGTACTATTACATATTGAATTTAAATCTGTGAATAGTTATTTAATTTAGTGTGATATGAGTTGATTGAATACCACATGACGTATGAAAACAAAATATTAAAAACTCACAGCCAATTTGAAAATTTCAATTACTTTTCTTAGAATACCAGAATAGAATAGTCGTCTATATCACATTTCAATTGCTTATCTATTTTTGGCTTCACTAACATGCTTTCGTACAGATAACAATGGTATCAACTACAACTGATGGACGGACGAATGTCAAAAATCACTATTTTTATCTGGAATAATAAAAAGTGAAGATCGCTCAAAAAACTCTTTTACCATTACCCTATACTGCGTAAGTAAAACAAAATAAAATAAAACTGTTAATAAATTATCACTTTGTAAATTTAACATACTTATAATACATGATTTATTGTATCCTTTCCTTTATTGTTAATTTTAATCCTGTAATATCTTATAAATCCTTACTATACAAATCCTAGAGTTGCGTGTTAGGAAGATAATTACAGGTTGTGAAATCTGAGCGAAGCAAATGAATATAAATTACTAAGATCATGTAAATGTGTATATAATTGCTTGCGATTATAATGCAAGAGTTTCTTGCCGACCCGATGTTTTATAGCCTAGCTCTAAAAGCCCTTCAAGCAGCAATCAATTTACACTTTGGGGGTGGGATAGGGTGTGCTTGCTAAGTGCTGGTATGAAATGATAATTCGTACGTTTTGTAACCTTGTGTACAACTTGGGTTTGTTATTAAATTGTAGTACTATCCAAATGCATTTTAAAATTGCTTACCAGGTTTGAACTGATTGAAATTTTCCAACGGCAATCATTAAGCCGATGAAATAGTATGGATATGGTTCTAAAAATGAATTTCCAAATTGTCATTATTAACTAATGATATTTAGGTTTGACTAGTAGAGGAACACTAGTTTTTGTTTAACATTCTGCATTCAGATGTGTGTAAAAGTATAAGAGTGAACGTCCAAGTAAATATTTTGCAGCAAACACAGTGGTGGCAATTTAAAATAAAATAAAGTTTTTGGGTTTTTAATTGATCCTTTTTTGTAACAGGTTGTTAAAATTATGGATTAGGCAACAATATCAACCTTTAGTAACATCATTTTTGTGGGTTACTTAAAATTCCTGTTTATTCCTACACCATGTCACCTAGAAGCTGAAATAATAAAATATCATCTTGTGTAAATAGAACTATAGACATATACTGTTATTCAGTTATTTTTGTTAACTTTTTTCACTCAAGAGGTTATACATATCCAGTTGTTACAGTATAAAAGTCACCATTTTTTGTGTCTAAATTCAATTTCCTTAGAGTTGTTCCACCTACTTTATAACTAAATTTTTTGGGATTCATCTTCTTCATCAATTCTTATAAAATTATTAACATTGATGAGAAAAACTTTCTTCCCTGTTCAAGATTTTGTTTTTCAGTTACGCCAATAATACCATTATCATTTGTTACAGAATTAGTCATAAATCCTTCTTAGCATTCTTCCTTGTTGGCATTTTTCCACTTTTTTATTTTTCTCGTTAACTGTGGTTAAACTCACCTTAACTCTGTCGTTACTTTGCTTACTCTCCTTTTCCAAACACAATTCCAGATGTCCCCTAAATTCAACTACTCCCTACATACTTCCATATCTTTTTTACCTAGGTGAAGAATAAATCAATTTAATTAAGATTGATATCTCCGATTGGCTGTACAGAAAGAATTTAGAAATCGCACAGTTAAAACATGAACTTACATCTCCAACAACGTCCGCCTTAACGTCATTGATTTAAAACTGCTCGGTTTGTCAAAACTGTTATTTTTAAAAGACATATTAAATTACCTACGTTAGTTCTCCGTTCATTTCGTAAATCCAGTTTAAATGTATTCATAAAATAATCAAAAGATTTCCAAATAGATTTTTAGTTCCAAAATTACGCAAACCTTGTGACAATAATTGTTTGGATATAGTGATTCAAGATTATTAATTCCAACTCAGATCAACGAGTCCTTTGCCTTTGTGTTCAATAATTTGTGTTCCCAAGATGACTTAAGTCTTATTTTCACAAGCACTTTTACATTTAGTTGATTTATAAAACTAGGATAACCTTTTTGCTTGTACATTCGTCTGTCAAAATAATCCAACTGAAAACTCACCATTTTCCTCATCCAAATATTCTTTAGTTGGTAAAGAGCTTTTCCCGATTACCACGATTTGAACTGTGTTCTCCAAACCTATTTTAATTATTTACTAAGAAACAGGACTTCATTATTCAATCTCACACCACTGGAGCATTGCTCTTTCTTTCTCTTCCAACAACGTTATTATTCTCTTTTCTGATCTCATGAACTAACCATATCGTCTCCTCAGTTCAAGGAGTCGCAGATTATAACAGATTTAACAGCAAAGGTCGTTGGAAATAGTGTTCAACCTAGTATTATTATGTCTTATTTCAATAATAAAGTTAATTTTTTAAAGTGCTAATTTTTAGCTAACACAGTCAAGTTAAATGGCTGCCATCTTTTGTACATCACAACGATATTTTTCTCTAATACTCCTTTAATAATTTTAAAATACTCCTCATACACTCAAGGAAGTAGTTTCTCGGGTCATTTAAATCAAACTAATTAGATTACTTTGTCTGCGACTTTCGCCTTAACAAACAACTACGTTTTCACTGAAAACCCTCTTTAAGGACTTCAACGACGCCCTAGCACTGTTTACTATTATCTGGACTAAGATAAACCGAGGTTTTTAACTAGGATATTACTCCATCCCGATTTCGTCCGATAACTACCTACAAAAATATACACCGAGTTTCAGTGTAGATTATAAAAAATTGCAATTTCAACAACTTCCAATTCGAGGATTAAATCCCCTAAACGTCACTCACCCTAAAAATTAGTTTTTCTTACATATTCTCTACAGTTCCGAATATTTCTAAACGCTTACCATTTTAAATATTTGGTTCAGAAAATCGTGTTGCTCAACTGTAAGCACTAAAACTGCTAAAGTTGTTCTGATGAGCTTGGTTATTTTTACTTATTGAAACAAAATCCATCTCTTCAAAGAAGTGAATAGTGTTCCACAAACATCTTCTACTTTTATTAATCATAATGTTTTCTGCGATAATAATTTTTATAAAGGAATATTCGTCATGTTTCTTCCTTCAATTAAATTAGATAATAGAGTTATCCTTGCGAAAAGTGTTTTCACTTCAAAAGCAAGCAAAACCATATTTCCATAAATGAATGGAGATAAACGCAGAGTGCTTCAATAAAGTGAATTTTAATGAATATTCAGATGGTAATGAAATTTTGTCTTGTACTAAATGTAAGCAAAAGTAAAGGGCGCCACTTTTATAATCTTAAAAATTAACTTTATTAAATTGTAAAACTTTATTTAAGCGTGATATAGTGGTTTTTTAAAAAAAAATTATTTTTATTTTATTATTATTTTTTTTTTTAACGTTAACATTTCTGTGCACAGTTCAGAAATTATTTCATCGGCTTCAAGGAAGATATGAATATGATTAGAAATAATTTAACTTGCTGATTTTTAATTGCAATATATATAATTTCTTTCATATAGAATAAACTCGAACATAAGATCTCACAAATATTTCGTTTACTTAACTAAACGCATTTCAACGACAAAGTCGTCATCCTCAGTGATACTTGAGTTACAATGCGCCGTTGAACCGCGTTTGATTAGGTGAACGTAATTTTTGTGAGATCTTGTGTTCGAGTTTATTCTATCTAATATTATCTCACAAGTCAAGCTCAATATTTATTCATAATTTCTTTCATAAATAAATAAGTTTTTAAATAAATCATAATTACATACATTTTATTAATTGTTTCTTTGAAATCAATATGTTGCCAGGACCATGTGTGTTCCGCAAGTAGATTGTTCAATAGGAATAGAATTCAACACATTAAAAGTAGTAGCATACTATTGTTTATGTTGAATATTTTGATGTCATCAAGTTATTCTGATTTTAAAGTAATTTGATAATGATGGATTTTTCATATGGTTTAATCTACACTATGTCATTATTAATATCGTGTCAATACCCTTTTAGATTTTAAGCAGCAACTTTTCACCTTTACGTAAAGTTTTTTGCTGATGTTTAATTTAATTATTATAAACTGAAGAAAAGTGGAAATAATGTCTAAGAGCTTTATTTGACAGAAACATACAGTATAACAAACACACAGAACACAATTCTCATTAAAAAAATACACCTAAGTATCGTTATATGCCTAAGGAGTAACCACTCCTAGTTGTGGTTTGGTTGGTGTAGTTGGTGTATCACTGAAGAGGACGACCTTGTCGTTGAAACGCGTCTGATACTTAGGCGTATTTTTTATGAGAATTGTGTTCTGTGTGTTTGTTATACTGTATAGGTTTTCTCATAAGTCAAGCTCAACATTTAATATGACAGAAACATAGTAAAAGTTATTCTTTAGTGGTAAAAACTAAACCCATCGTTATTACCATAAAGAACTAGCAAGCGTTTTTTTTTACCTTTATTTAACTGACCTTCACGTTTCTTGACTTTAGGAAACTGAAAAGTGTTTTTCGACATGCCGTCCGTCAGTCCGTTATTATTTAAACGTGGCACGACAGCGGTCACAAAAATTAAGATATAATGGTGAAATTTGGTGTAGGCGAATTTAGTGAGCACTGTTTAAAATCAGAAAAAAAAAATATTTCAGTCATTGTAAATGTGTTATATATATATATATATATATATATATATATATATATATATATATATAGTTTCTGTATTAACATTTTTATCGATTAGGTCATTGCCTTAAATATTGATAACTAGATTTAACTTTGTAAGTTTAATTAAAAATATAATTTCAAAATTATGGTACTTTTAAATACTTTTGTGGAGAATACCTTTAAACTGAAAGTAACAAAGAGGCTGCAATAATTTTTTGAGTACAATGTGTAATGTGTAGTAGATCATTTTCCAAAATAATCTAATTGCGCTACTGCAAGAAATAAATAAGTTGATGATCGCCATCATGATACTTACCCAGCCCTATCATGCAAAGTAATACAAACAAATTTTCTAACTGTAATTTCAAAAAAGTGGTTTCTTGGAATCAAGGAATCATATCCAATAGACTAAGGTTTTTTTAAACAATTATTATACAGGTTTCTCAACTTTGTGTTGTGTGTCACTAAAAGTCCGGTAGATATCCACTCTCTTCGATAATATCAGTATCTCGATCCTTAATTAAGGACCTCAAAGCTATACATATGTATACATATAGGAATCTCGCAATGCACCTCTCGGTGCTCGGCCATACAGGATCTCGTAACTATACGAATATCACAAATTCTACGGAAGTTAAAATTTGAAATTACACATTTAATTATAACTACGTTATTTGTCATCGTAGAGATGTGGGGTTGATATCATTACATGTAGAATTGAAACACAATATTGTTATTATAATTAGTGTGTTTTAAGATGAATAACACACGAAATATGAACAAAAACTGTTTATTGTGACCGCCATTTTAACATTTTAATTCTGTTTTTTATATGAGCACACTATACATAATTTCATGTAACTATTTTATTTTTGTGGCTGCTGTTGAGGTTATGTACATACGACAAAGATAGTAAAGACTGCAAGGATGACGACCAGTTAAAAAAAAATTTCGGAGTCCTAAGTCCATGAAACTTAGAGATCCATCAAAATATAGAGGCTGACATTATTTACTATTACATAATATGAAACGAGACAACAATTTTTCTTTGCTGTCTCAAGATTTTCATTACACCTAATAAAAACGAAGAACAATAATCGTACAAGAAACCTTTGTTGCACCGTACATAAGATATATCATCTTTCATATCAGCATTTAACAGGCACACCCTACCACAACTGAACGTGTAAATTGATTACTGCTTGAAGGGCTTTTTGAGCTTGACTATAAAACATTTCAGAGTCGACAGGAAACTCTTGGATTATAATCGTAGCCAATTCCATGATCCAAGTCATTAACATTCATTTGCTTCGCTCGGATTTCACAACCTAAACTTATCATCTTGACACGCTAGTTCGTATTTGTAAGGGTTTGCAAACGTTGTTTTTTATTATATGATTGTTAAAAAACATTACAGTTACAGGACGACGATATGCTGACTTTTATACGAATGAAAAACTGTCTAATAGAACTATGGTTTACGTACAAAATTATTGATGGAATCTTCCAGCGTCGTAGTAGAATATAGATTCATCAAAACAGTGTTAAACGTCTCTCAGTGTAAAACGTATCACATCGACAGGTGCAGTAATTGGTGACCACCTGTCTCTAACAATGTACTTCAAGTAACTATAAATTATATCAAAATCCACTTGAACTCATTAATAGCACTAACGTCATCCTACGGTATTAAATGTCTTCAGATTTTATCCTTGTTAACTACGGTTTACAGTTTCATATCTTTTCTAAAGAGTTCTCTTGGCGATTAAAGAATTATTTATACTATCACATTAGCAGATCAAACGAGGTCAAAACTCCAACTTTTCTATATCACACTCTTGCTCATTCGTTCGTCTACTGTATGTCTTCATATGTCTCGCTATCATATTCACTATCTCCTTCTTTTTAATATTTCTAATATCTCGCAATATCGCAATAATATTCTTTTTTGGTTTTCTTCTCTTTCTTCCTTATTCCACTTTTCCATTTTATTTCTATTGTTTCTTTTTCTGCTGTCCCTCTCACTGGTTTTTATTCCCTAACTTTCTTTTTCTCTTTCTTTCTATATCTATTTTTTTATTTTAATTCACCTTTTCTTCTCTCTCTTATTTACTATTTATATCTCTTCTATTATATACTCCTTTAGGACTTTCTATACACCTTTCTTATTCTCTCTCTCTCTCTCTCTCTCTCTCTCTCTCTCTCTCTCTCTCTCTCTCTCTCTCTCTCTCTCTCTCTCTCTCTCTCTCTCTCTCTCTCTCTCTCTCTCTCTCTCTCTCTCTCTCTCTCTCTCTCTCTCTCTCTCTCTCTCTCTCTCTCTCTCTCTCTCTCTCTCTCTCTCTCTCTCTCTCTCTCTCTCTCTCTCTCTCTCTCTCTCTCTCTCTCTCTCTCTCTCTCTCTCTCTCTCTCTCTCTCTCTCTCTCTCTCTCTCTCTCTCTCTCTCTCTCTCTCTCTCTCTCTCTCTCTCGAAAAACGAGGCAGAACAAGCAAACGCGTTAATCATGACAATATATTGGCCTGGATTTTCTAGGAAATAGGAGGATATCTATATATAGTAAGCAAGACGACACAATTGAAAAAAAAAGAAAAGAAAAAAGACACGAAGAATAACGAGACACCGCCAAATGCCCGAGATCTTGCCTGTATCTTCGGAAATTGGAGTAGGTATTGAAATGTAGCCTGCAACAATTCATTAAACAAAATAATAAAATCTAACGAAATTACAAAAAGGAAAAAGTCAAGTTATGAATAACGGTGATTTTAAAATGGCCAAAATGAATTCAGTATTGATAATTTTGCTTGGAGTAGGTATTGAAATATGTGATAATACATATCTGAAGCCATTGTGTTGCTAGTATCTTAATAATTGTACATAACTTAACATCAAGTTACTGGAATGCTTTCTAAATTGATTTCTGTAAAGCGTTATGACAGTAGCTTAAGCAATCTTAAGTCCAAGTATGTCTATGTATGCTCAACTAGGAGTAGTGGAAATACAAGTAGGTGTTTCAACATTTTTTGTTTCAGTATCTAACGCGATTTAAATCAGCCAAATATGTGATAACATATCCGAAACTATTGTGTTGCTAGTATTTTTGGATTGTTTTCTAAAATGATTTCTGTAAATAGTGATGACAAGTGCTTAGCAATATCAGATCCATGTATATCACTCTAGTCAATGTTTACTCAAGTAATAGTAGTAGTAAGAGAAACGGGAGAGCGACGTGTAGGCTACTCCCTGTCTCTTATAACTACTTTAAGATCACCAATTCTCAGTGATTCACAGGTAAGTATGAACATGGCAATATCCCAAGGGAACTAACTATGTCTAGAGCTATTTCATGTAATCATAGGTTAGATCCCTCTCTTCTATCATTCGTATAAGATATCTCTTGATCAACTCTTGTTCTATACCGATCATTATGGTATTAGAATATTCTAGTTGTTTTTATTTCAAAATATCCACTGGAAATGCCTCTGTTGTTAATTACATTCCCACAAAATATATCGTAAATGGGAAGTCAGTTATAATATTCATTTTAAATAATACAACCTTTGTGTAACGTTTTTCTTCCCCTTTAAAGTTTTTCAGGAGTTCTAAAATTAATCTCACCTATATCTCTTCACTTAACATTGTCACCGAGTACAATAATACAATCGACATTTTACAAATATTGTCAACATTAAACAATTTACAACTGAGGTATTTCTGATTTTACATTAACTCGAGCAAACATGCAAATTCCTCAAATTTGATGCACAACAACAATGTTAAACGTAAAGCATTAAATAATTTTGCGATGCACAGAGGGTAATTACTGTGTATAAAGTACATCATCAAGGGTATAATTTGTAAAATTAAATCTAATTATGTTCTATTAATATAGTGCACAATTAACCGGAAATGTGTCTTCATATTAAATATTCATTATATGTGACATTCTGATTTTATTTAACTGAAAAGAAAATGTTTTTTCAAGAGTTAATTTTTGACAATGTTAATATTCAAAAATGTAAAGATTGTTTAGAATACCTTGACAAATTAATACATAGTTCGGTAAATTTGGAAATAATAATAATAAATTATGTTATGCTCTCTTTGTGAAAAGTGATTTTTGGCATGAACTTCATAAACGAATTTGTTACAATTTTATATATACATTTGTTTCTAAACATTCATATAAATATGTTACTACGATATTATAAAACTATGCCATTTAACCTTATTTCAGAGACGTTTTGTAGCTAGTAATTATATTATTTATACACATACAGGGTGTTTCAAAAATATGTGATCTAACTTCGGAAAGTGATTACAGCCTTCAAAATAAAGAAAAATGTTCTTATAAAGATATGTCAGTAAACGCTTTCTTATCTGTCTGTCAGCCGTTTTTGTATTTTTTAAAATTAATGATAATTGTAGAATTTTTTTTAAGTGGTAATATAGTATGTATACACATTTTTTATTTTATTTTTTACCATCAGAATCACTTTATCTAATGAATATTCAAAATGGCGGCCGTTAACAAGTTTTTTTTAAAATTATTGGTTTAGATATAGTATACATAAAAACGTATTTTGAATATAATATGGTAAAATTTAGGTTCTTGGTATACCGGTAATACGTAGCATGATCATTGAGTAGCCATTTATTGAATTTTGACTGCAAATATTAAAGAAATCATTATTTATTGAGGAAAAACACAAAATCACCAACAGACGTTTAAAGAATAGTTTTAGAGCATATTTTTCTTCCAACGTTTAGTTTTTTTTTTTACCTTTAAATCACTTCACGAAGTTTAGGATACATTTTTAAAACTGTTTATTTAAATTATTATTCGCTAAAATTCAAACGTTTTATTTTTTTTTCATATTATTGTAGAACGTTATGTAAAGTCGAGTTTTTGAGGACATATTTTTATTAAAATGTTTTTGCAAATATGTTAGTTTGGAGGTGTAGAACAGTGCACAAAACAAAAAATAAACTAATAAATTAATAATAAAATATTACCTTTTATGTCCGTCAAGTGATCCACTTATGTGAAAAAACACACTACCGCGGTTTCAGACGATATCACTCATCCATCATCAGGTGAAATTATCACTCCTAAGAGGTCATCATTAACATTAAAAAATTGTCAGACATATAACAGCACAACTACGAAAACACAAACAACGTACGCATTTAACACAAATTGGAACACACGTCCCATGTGGTCATCACAGATGCGAAGTCAGAACAGATAATTTCACCTGATGATGGATGAGTGATATCGTCTGAAACCGCGGTAGTGTGTTTTTTCACATAAGTGGATCACTTGACGGACATAAAAGGTAATATTTTATTATTAATTTATTATATATCAGTGATTCGGGACCTTTCCACAATGAAAAAAAAAAAAAATAAACATTTGAATTGACTGAACAAATACAGAGTGTTGCAAAACTTCAAGCAGCCTAATCCTAAAAACAAAACCAATTAAAAAATTTATATAAACTTGTTACCAAAAATTGTTAACGTCAAATTACTGAAAAACCGTTAGTTTTACAAACAAATATTCAAAAGGGAAAAATGTTTTCCATTTTAGCTACAGATGGCTCTTTTTATATTTTATGTACGACAAAAGTTATTCTAGTTATCTACAATAACTGTAAAACAGAATTTTCTGAGAGTTGTCTCAAAATATTAGCATAGAATAACATCAATCTATTTAGAATTAAATAAGATATTGAAAAAACGCAAAGAAAGTTTTCGCTATAAACTAATTTTGGATACCGTAAACAACTAGCAAGAAATTACTTACAGAAAAAATAATAAAAATATATGTATTTGACAAAAAATATATAATTTTTTGTAAAATGAACTGTTTTCGAGATATTTATTATAAAGCATTTTAAATTACCTCCATTTTGAAATGAGTGAAGCAAATTGATTGATTTTTGTTTAACTAGGCAGGTTGAAAAAATTTCAACTCTGTATCAATTCCCGTCAAATAAATGAAATTATTTGTCCAAAACACAAAATTCCGGCTAGATAGACAACTTGCTATTCCAGGAAATTTGTTTATATACACTTTTCCTTGGTTTTGACGACGTGAGGAATATGCTTCTAAAGTTTTAGATCGATTTTTGCAGACAATCTGTATATTATGCTCTCCATTTAAGTGTGTATAATTTTCCATCATTCCTAATTTAAGTTATTTTATATTAACATATTTACATATATTATATAGATTTTCACATTATTTACTGTATCAATATTATCAATAAAGACAAATGTATTTAATCAATAACATGTCAGATAGAATAAAACTCGAACACAAGTTCTCGCAAAAAATACTTTACTTAATCAAACGCGTTTCAACAACAAAGTGGCCATCCTCAGTGATACATGAGCTACAATAACTAAACATATCTCATTAAATTTTCGTTATAGTTTAGTTATTATAGCTCTTTTATCATCAGGATGGAGACTCTTATCTTCCCGTAAGATCAAATTGTTGTCGGATAATGTTTAGATGTATTTCAATTTGTTGACAACACATTTTTTAAGATCTTCGTTCTCTACCTTTTTCTTATTCTGAATGTTTTTTGTTTTTTTTTAAGTGGCGAGCAGATCTCTTACATTGAGAAGTTGAAGAGCGGCAAACTGGATGACACTTTATCAGTAAGATTCTAGTACAATCCAATAAAGCATTACTTATGTAAAGTGCAAGTTAGGTTAGGTTAGGTTTGTGTAGGTTAGGTTAGGTTAAGTAGTGAGAAATATCGTAAATAATCAGTGATAAATAGCATAACAATTTAGCAAGTTGCTATTAAGACAGATATCTCACTGTTTGAAATCTGATTGTATTAGGGTATATTTAAGTGTTTAATATATATAGTTTTATACAGTAATAACATATTTTGATAAAAGTTAAATCCCTCATTTTCTATCGTCCCTGGAAATACTTTTTGACCATCTCTTTTTCCCTTTCGACTCTGACGCTATTAGAATATTCAAGGATTATAAAATCTTTACTTAATGTTCGTTTTTCCTTTTTTTTCGAGTCAAAGATGACTGAAAAGTTTTTCGCTTTAAACAAAAAAAAAAAGAATTGCCTACATTTATAGCTTGTTACTAGGCAAAAAAGCAGCAACAGTTTATTTCCAAATTACTTCTTGCATTCCTTATTTTATTATATAAATGACACAAGTTTGTGAGTGTGGAACGTGACTTTTTAAATAAGGTACAGAAACGCTAATGGAGTTTTTTGTTAGATGACGGCTTGGAATTACTGGGAGGGTTTTTTTTTGTTTAGCCAGGCGCGTATGGTGACGCCGGAAGTTCTCTTAATCAGGACTGGAGAGACATTGTTGTAATTTGGAGACAGAGAAAAGAAACGTAAGGTTTGAAATTAGTTCATTTGTTTTTTTGAAACAAGTAGCATATCGTATTCATATGTGTGTGTGCTGTTATAATTTAAATTATCGTTCTTGGCTGAATAAGTTTAAAACAGGTGCAGTAAATTTTTGTTTTCGTTTTCGTTTTGATTGTCTCACAAATATGTATTGAACGTTCCGTGATTAGTCGTAATGTTGAATTATATATTTAGTGGTACCATCAGTCAAAAAAGTGGGGTTTTGAAATTATGTTTCTCTGTTTTTTATCGGTCTGATTTAACTCAAAATTTAATGTAGCTGCCGTGAGAAAAATAAAGTAAAATAATTTTCTGAAAATCGGTACACATCGGTTTTGATGAAATTATTACGTTACTTTTGTAAAGGGTAGGTTAGGTCAGTATAGGTTAAGTTGAGTTAGGTTAGGTTGTTTTTTCGACTTTAGAAAAACTTCATTTATGAACTTTTTTTAATGTATATTTACTAATTACTATTTTTAGGTATTTTGAAACTATATTTATGAACACAAATTTTCGTATTAGCAAAATTTTTAAAACCCTGGGATACATTGAAATAGCCAATTTGTCCTAAGTATAGCCTCTAAGGACCCAACGCTAATCTAATCCATTTATTTATCTACTCCAGGACGTGTTATAAACGCGATTCCAGGATCGTATTTGATTAAAGTTAATCTTTTAATGACAGCTGTGAAGGATTTTTTTTAACAATTAATTCTTAAACGTAATCTGTTTTTACTTGCAATTATGGACACCATTTCGGCATACATTGTTATAGCCAATTTCAAAAAATACGAATTTTAACACATCCTCATGACCGAATGTTTGGTTTTATACCAGGAATTTATGAATCGATCTGTTCTAGTCTAGAGAAAATATCTGATCAAAATTGTTTCAAAATCAGCTCATTGTAAAAAAGATATATTTTGTATTTTTTTTATATCTATCCCCCCCCCTTAATATAGATATCCCAATTTTGACCTTAATATGCCCACTTACGAAATTTCATAATTATTGGACCACGTGTTGGGCTGTAGACCACAACACACACATAACAAACACAGATGTTATTCCAAAATATTTCACCAAAAATCTCTACTTATACGTTAGAAATAAACATGAATACTTTAAGTAAATTACCCTAATCCAATTCTAATAATGTTAGATTGATAATTACCTATTTTAGTTAAATTCTAATGGTTATATTAACATCCTTTTAATCAAATATACCAGCTTCTAGACAAATCTGTAAAACTTGTTCAACTCCATTGAAACTTCAGTGAGGAACAGGATATAAAATCCCAACTCAAAGACAGCTTTATCCCTGAAGTCTCCCAAAGGACACCTTACCATATAAGACGAAGCTCCTGAAGAAATCATATCTTTCTTTTAGTTTGATTAGAGTTCATTTTTCTTAGTTAATTCGAAATATCTTAGAAGTTATTCCAAATTTGCCGTCCCTGCCATCTTGAAATGTAAAGAAATTGAACTGTGAAAAATAGCACGAACTCTCTCACTCACACATTCAACAAACCAAATCATAAAATATTATACATATGGCTTGGATAAAGGAATCTTTTTTAGATTAAGCCACGTGCATCATATTTGATGACATTAAATTCTAAGTCAAAATTCTAAAAACATTATTTTTAATACATACGATAAGCGTATATCAATATGTTGTAAAATCATTCAAAGATTTAAAAAAACCATGACCTGAGTAAAATAATTCTATAGAAATGCCTATCACTTAAAGTATTTCAAAACACAGGGAAAAGAAAACATGGGATCTGAAATCATTAAAACTTTTTCTGAAAAGAACTAAACTTAAAAATAAAACTGGGATGATGAAAAGGGAGAAATTCTTTTACGGAATAATTCCTGTCACCTAACTCCCTTTAATTAAATTGCGTAAGGAAGTTATTCTTCAGTAAAGTGTTTTTATGACAAAACCAAGTTGAATTTCTATAAAAAAATGAAAATAAACGACAAGAGGTGTTTATATGTTGTATGAATATTCAGCTACATGGTAATTTTAATTTTGCTTTCACTAAGGACAAACAAAACAAGAACTTTCACAATCATAGACATAGACATACGTTTATTAAAATGTAAAAATTTATTATATGTACTGTGGCAAGGAAGTTATTTGTTGACATTTCAGATTGTGAAAACTACAACCAGGCTGTTGCAGTAAGAACCTGCGATAATTATAAACTTCAAAACTACATAAAATGCTATATAGGTTTTACTGTGTTTTGATTATAATTTTAATGACGACAGTGAGTGAACTATGACGTTTCATGAAGCATTGACTTTCTGACGGAATGACTAAAAAAAACCGTCGTTAACAAACTGACAAAAAAGAAACTGTATCTCAAAGCCAAAAACTATTAGTCATATAAATTGTATCAACCTTAAAACATTCTTCTTTAAATTAGGTTAAAATAAGGGTTTAAAGGAGAAAAAAAAAATATTATGACAATGTAGAAACTATATTTAATATTTATAAATTTACATTTATTATTTTTTTTTTTTAGTTTCATCGTGATTGAAATAATGTCATAGTTTGAAAAGTTAAATTTTTTTAAAATGAGTACAGATGAGTGGAACTCTGCCTCATTTAGTGGATGACTCCCTTAAACAATGTCCAACCAATAAAAGCGCTGTAAACCATCTCTGATAATTTTAATTTAAAAATTAACAATTTAGGAACTTTCAATATTAAATAAAAATTATCTCTAAACACTTATAACCCTAGTGCGACGATAATCGTATTGTGCTACTTTCCTGTGATATATATACATCGGCCCCCAGGCTGACTAGTGTCCACGCTTAATATATTTATCCCGCCATAATTAAGTTAGCACACACTACTTAAAACATTTTTATCGTGACCTGTTTAGTTGAAGAACTTTGTAAATGGAAAGAAACCAAAATCAACACGAAAGCTTCCTCACTTCAAACCTTGAGTGGTAACCGTGTATCACAGATTGACAACTGTTATAGTGAGAGGTTCAGCAAAGGAGTCCCAACCGTGATCTTAAGCTCGTCACAAGTAGAGATGAAACCGATCAATATTAGGGGTAGTATGTTGCAGTAAAGTTTCAGCGCCCATTTTCGAGGGGTTGCTACGGCACACTTTTATCAAGCAGTATGCCTTTGACAAGTAATTACATTGGGGATTTTGTATAAAAGCTCGTAACTCACTGAAGTTGTGATGGGGGTGGAAAAGTATTCTGCAGTAAGGGGTAGAAGCAAGGGAAGTTGAGCCAAATGACCCTCTAGTGAACCATGTTAGGACCCTTAGATAGGATGTATTTTCTGCTAGTATGGTTGGGTTTTCAAACTATAATAGGAACGATTCATGCTGTTTACTTTCTGTAGATGATTGGTTCTTTTAATTAAAAATACAAAATATGATCTTGTTATCACTTTTATATACATTTACTGTAGTTATTTATAATTTCATCTATCAAATATAGGTATACCCTAAGAGAGAGAATCTAATACGATTTATTATTATCCTTGGCATTTTTATGACTATCATTATAATTCAGCTTTAATTTTTGTACAAATTTACTGATATGCTTTTATATTCTTCACTATACGTCTGGTGGAAATAGATACTTTAGAAAAAACTATTAATTAAGTTTAAATATTGGTACAGTTTTCAATTTTTTATTGGAAATAAATCACTGGAGATCTTGCAAGTAGTATAAGTATAGTAGTATAGTTCTGTGTATGCAGTTTAGAATATTAAGGTATTGATTTTCAGTTTAAGTTTTAACTGAATAATATCCAAATATTTAACTTGTATGAATATCCAGCTAGAAATAATTTGACGTTTTGCTTGTACTGTATAATTATCTAGAGATCATTCTTATAATTCGTTTTCGACGCTTCTAAACTCTTAAAACCTCAAGGAAGTGAAAGAAGGCGTCACTTTTAATTAGAAATAAATTTATTATAATCGTAAAACTTTATTGTTTTTGGTACAGTAGAAGTTATTTCTCGATGTCACAGATTATGCAAACTACTGTGGTGTGCTGCAAGAAAACATGCAATAGTTCTAAACTGGAATACTACATGAACTATACAATAAGGATGAAATAACATTAATCATATTCCTTTGAAAGAGGTGAAGTTTTTTTATGGTGTTAATAATGTCAGGCAATAAAATATTTTTGTTTAACCGTTCTTGTGAGAGACACCGACTGTTATTTCTCCATTTAAGGAAAATTAAAAACTGTAGTTCATGAAAACACTTACCTTCTTACAGACAAAATTCCGTCGAAATCTGCTCCTGCAAAAGGATATTAACGACTATATAAGGACTTGTAAGCTATCAGGAAGCGAAATGAGAATTTATTTATAAATTTGTAGTTTTGTTTTTTAGTTAGCTCGTCTCTGAATAAAACTGAAAATGGAGACAATTATAATCCAAACTGGGAATTACTTTGATAAGGCCCCCCCTTTAGAAGGGATACTACGGCACACTTCTAAGGAGCAGTATGTCTTTGACATGTAATTAGAGCAGGGACTTTATGTAAAAGCTCCTAAATTACTGAAGTTGCGATTGGGTTGAAAAGTGTTATACCGTAAGAGGTAGAAGGCAAAGGAAGTTCAGTAAAATTACACATTAGTGGATTATGCTAGGGTATGTTAAGATTGGATATAGTTGCCACTAGTAAGGGTGGGTTTTTTAAAAAAAGTTCAATAAAATGAAACATCTCATATAATTACTTTCATTAGACTATAAAAGAAGTATTTCTTTCTGTCTTTCAAATTACAAATACGTAATATATGACATTCTTATACGTTATATATATATATATATATATATATATATATATATATATATAATTTCCTAGAGTACTGACATTTTAATCTAACAAAAATAGAAGTACCTTCCATGAAGATAATAAGAGATTACATTCTATCCGGCCATTTAAAAATGTAGTTTTTGTACAACTTTATTGAAACGCTGATTCTGTTTTTCGCTATACTGGAACCAGTTACTTAAGAGAAAAGTAACTGCTCAATATTGATTCAGTTAATAATGTTTTATTGGGAATAATTATTGTAGGTTTTACGAACAGTTTACAGTGGTTCAGTGAGTGAATATGTATTCAATTATCTTCAACAGGAGATTTAACTGTGTAATTACTTGTGAGTTTATTAAACAATAAATGAAGTTACTCAACGTCAATTGCCATAACTTAGCTAATTTTCACAAAGGTTATTTTCAAACGTAGCCCAATTTAGAAACAAAATTTGGTCTTCTGAAGGGTGGTAACATCTAATTTTTATTACATATTAAATCAACTTGAGCTACACTTGTGGACACCTCTATCACATTACTTCAATGACTAAGTCATCATCCTCAGTCACTAAATTCACACAAAACCTACAAACAGTGGACTGTGACTCGCCAAATTAAATTTTATGTGCGTGTGGCGACTGAAGATGATGACTTTGTAATTGAAACGTCCTCTTGTATTTTTATTGCACAAATAAAGTGGTTTTCGTGGAAAATTGTATTTTCATTCATTTGGTGATAATATAGTTAATCAATAATCTAAGAAAATTAAATATTTTTTTGTAATTAAATACAGTAAGGACTAATTACAATTTGTAAATCAAACAATTAAGCTAAGTGTTTACAGTCCTAAATGATAAATACATATTTAAACACAACATTAATGAAAACAAACTAAATCTTAAAATACAAAAACTATCATAAAAGCATCCTTAAAATAAACAAAAGTGGGTAGAAGAGCAAGAAATTATTTTCTAGATTAATTCACGTCACGTAACGATTTTATTCTTGTCAAATATTGTTTTTGCGACAAAACTAACCTGACTGTATTTCCATAAATGAATTAAATAAAAGATAAAATGACCTACCTATTAATTTTGTATGAATATTCATCTTGGTTGTGATTTGATTTTTTGTTTATAATGAGGACAAATAAAAAGGGTAGGCGCTACTTTCACAATCTTACAAATTACATTTATAGGTACAACTTTATTAATTGTGGGTACAGTGGTGGTTGTTTTTCGGCATCAAACGTTATATAAACTAACACTGTCATTTGGAACAAAATAAAACTGTTAACTACTTGACCAAAATGTGCTTATTCTAAATAACTAAAAATATTTTCTGTAGTTTTCACGCATACAAGCAGTTACACTAGATAATCATTCATTTTCTAATTAATTAAAGTGGTTGTTTCTTTTTTCTTTTTCAAATAATGCCAAAATGTTCTTTCATTTAAAAGAAACCCCATGAATATCGGCACAGTAGAACTTCAGAAATATACACTTAGAGGATGTCGCCAAAAACCATTTCAAAACACCATTAACGTTCCCTGGCGACCTTAGATTAAATCGCACTGACACATTCTACATCTACTATAGATCCTCATATTCTAAGCTTTTCAATAAGACTATCCCTATCTTTGTAGGATGAGTGGAAGTGGTGGTGATCTTTAGCAAAAATATTTAAACTCTGTTGAATTGCATATATTTATAAGATTTACTCGTTTGATTGTTGACTCCTGATTGGGTGCAATTCAAAATAGAAATGTAATCAGCTAATAATAGTAATGGAAATTAAAGTTGGTAAAATAGTGGGATTTTCTCGAGTTGCTTCACAGTTTATGGATAAGTGTGCCTTTGAGATATAATTATAGAAGGAATTTTACATAAAAGCTACTGACTCACCGAAGCGATGGGGTAGAAAGTATTCTACAGTAAGGGATAGGAGTAGGGGAAGTTGAGCCAAATTACCCCTTAGTGAACCAAGCTAGGACCCTTCAATAGGATGTATTCCCCTCTTGTGAGGGTGGGTTTTTAAACAAACTTGAAGAATAAGAAAAGTTTTATACGGTGTATGTTTTTGTGGAAATATTTTTTTGATGTTATTTTTCAATTTCGTCGTATTATCTTGTTATTATCTATACTTTTCACACCCCCACACACATATATATGCAAAAAGTGATTTAGGAAAATGTCTGTCCTATGTGAAATGTGGACCAAATGTAACTTAAACGTGTCGACTGGTTTTAATTAAATCTGGGCATAATTTGACCACTATTAAATTCTGTTTAACTCAAAATTAGTGGATAACAGACGTAAAAAATAGAATTTTCTCAAAATCGGATGTAACGATTTCGATGGAATTTTACTCACTTGAAGTCACTAAGAACTCAAATAAAATTGGTCATTTCTCGTGAGTTAGTTATCGGTAAAAACAACAACAAAATCTGTCACGGGGTTTTATAAAATATGTAATTTCTCAAAATCGGCTCTACAGGTTTCGTTGAAATTTTAGTGACATGTGAAGATCAATGGAAGAAACTCGTGTGCAAAATCCCAAATACAATATATTACGGTTCAGGAACAATCGTCAAAACGCAAAGTTGGACATTGGCTGGCGTTATTAAAGGGTTGATTTTAATCAAATACAATTTAAACTGAAAACTTGTTTATGATGAAAGCTGTGCAAGTTTGAGCATTTATTAAAATTTTAATTCAATAAATGAGTTTATTTTCACTTTTGTAAATACTGAAAAGAACTTTCGTTGACGGATTAGTTTTGGTACGATTTTATTTGCTTTTACAGATGGGTGATTGAGAGAGTTTGTGCATCGTTTTGTACCCTTTATTTAATATCGTTCATCGGACATTTATTCTAACATTGAGGTTAGGTTTCTATAACCTTAACACATAAATGCCGTGTCTTCCATATTGTAGATCAAGTTGTTTTACAGTTTAGTATTATTGCAGGTTTTCTTGCAATGGGCCATTAGTAGTTTGAATAACTTCTGAAGTCTAGAAACAACAACCACTGCGTTGAACAATCAGTAAAATTTAGTAATTTATTACAGTTATTTCTAAGATTATGAAAATAGTGCCGTCTGTTCTTGTTTGTTCTAAGTACAAACAAGTAAATCCACCATCGAGCTGAATATACATTCAAATGAATGCATTCTATGTCTCTTATAGTTTATTTTTCACTTTTTTTTTATCTTTCCATTAGAAGAACTTCCTCATGAAATTTAATTAGAAAAGTAAAAAGTAAGGTAACAAGAATTACTCAACAAAATAATATCTCACTTGATTCGTTATCATTTTACATTTTTAACATTATTTTCGTAAAATCAAAATGTTATATTCAGTAAATAAATTAGTAGTGGGTTGTTTTCTATTAACTATCTTAAAATAGTTGTGGAGGGTGTGAAATTATTCTTTAGTCTGAAGAGGGCTTTATACAACTCACCCCAGATCTTTAACTGTGTCCTTTATGAAGATCAACAAAAATACAAATAATTGTTGCGACAAAACTTTCTTACAAACGCATGGACAATCGACGTAATAAGGGAATAAAATTATACGTCACAAAATTATGAGTTCGGTATTTAGTTATCAGTAAAATATTTAAAATAAAACATTCAATTTTTCATAGAAAAATATTTTAATTAGACCTATAACACTTAGCTTGTACCTAGAGCGCAATCAAAGATAATAAGCTCTTAACAACAACAATAATATTATTTTATTAAATTATAAGTTACCAGAACTGTATTAATTTTTTAGTTAAAATTTTGTGTACGAGTTTAGGTTCAATTCACAAAAATTTGAACAAGATCGGAATATTCGATTTTGAGAAATTAATAATTTTATAATAACTGCATGTTCGATTTTTTGTTTTTATACGAGCGTGCAAAATCATTAGAAAGCAGTTTTTATTTTAATTATTGTTTATAACATTTTAGAAAATATAAAAAACTAAGTTATTACAATTCCTCATGTAAGATTTTAACAAAATTATTATTTTTTTCCTGCCATAACAACTACATAGAGCGATAATTTCATATGCATAATAACATATAACATTATGTTACTTTGCTCAACTACAAAAAACACCCAAAAATATAACTACAACTTAAAAAATTACACTCCACTCTAAGACTAATCAAAACATATGACACTGTAAAAAGGATAATAAAAATGAGTTGTTAAGGAAATAGAAAATAAAGGTTGTAAAGAGAATATTTTGAGAAACAGAATAAACGCTAAAAGTAGACTATTTCTATACAGTTTCTAGTATTTATAAAGTCGTAACACATAGAAGAGTAGGTGGACTGGAAAGAAACGAAAATGACTTTTCTAGCTTGCAAAATTTTTATGATTACATACTCAGTCTTGGATTCAAACTTAATTTTATATGTGGGTTATTTGCTTATGTTATAGATTTAATTTTAATTTCCAACATCATCCTAAGTTATGTTGGTGTTTTTCACTTTTTTCTTGCTCTAGTTTTATCACTTGAAAACGGAAGTTCATATATATTTTCATATTCACATACACGAATAATAACAAACGTTAGTTTAAACCTGATTAATAAACAGGAGGGAGTAAAAAATGGAGATAAAGATCAAGAATATGTGGGAATGCTATGTATATGGATTTATCTTGTCGTGGAGATCAGGACTCTAAAATGACAATATTTTCTAGTTATCAAAAATTATAACAATACATACTACTTAATTGAAAAATAAAACTTTTATAAAAATACTTGCACAAAAAAATTAATCGTGTAAAACATTTCTCATGCTTTAAGTTTGTTTTTTTTACTTACTAATGATAAATATATACTATTTTGCTCCACTAACGGGTTCCATCCCACATAGCCCCACATACACATCATTCATAAAACCACTATTATGGACTCAGGGTACACCAAAACTAATATCACCATTTTCTATTGATTATATAACTTTCTTTATACTACGTATATGTTAAAAAGTAAAAATAATAAGAACAAATCCACGTAATTTGAATATAAAATATGTTTTCAAATAACTTAACATAAAATAAACATTATAAATCCTCTCCTATTATTCAAGTTTGTTTCAAAACTCTACCATACAAATGGAAGGTTCTTAAGTTGGGTCGATAAGGGATGATTTGGCTCAACATCCTCTGATTCTATCCCTTACTAAATAATACTTTTCCACCCCTTCAATGAGTTAAAAGCTTTTATATAAAATCCTTGCTCTAACTACATGTCAAAAGCACACTGCTAAATATAAGTGTGTCTCAGCAACCCCAAGGAGACTGCATTCAACGTTAATTTCTACCCTTAATGTTAATTAGTATTATCACCATTTGAGTTTCACTTAAACAAGATGTCACTACTAATCACGTGTTCATGTAAAGAAATAAGAAATATAAGTTTTGTGTTCAGATAATATTAGTCATTTCTCCAAGTGGTATGGAGACTGCTGTCTATGAACCCTAACTTCTTTCACAATACGATATAAAACGCACAAATATTTTAAACAAGACAACATTACAATAAAAAAGTTTTATTTTCAATCGTTTACATGCATATACTATATATGCAACTGAATTTAAAAGGCTAGACCATTGCTACATTCAGGAATCCATGAAGTCTCCAATGATTTTACAGGTTAGCCATTCAAAATCGGCTTAGCCAATACTACTAAAATATATCAATTTCCTTAACAATATATACAGCCAACAATATAATATGTCTTTATTTTAAATAATATCTAATCTACTCACCAAGGATTATAAAGAAAATGTTCAAAAGTAAATATGCTTCAAAGATTTAGAAAAATATCGTATTTCAAAATTTACTTAATATTGTTCTTAAATTTAGTACAAAATGGCGGTTAGGCCTCTAGAATAATAACCAATAAATGCTGCATCTTTATTAACAACTCATATTATTTCCTCCATATTCCATTTCAAGTAGATTTTAAGTTTGGCATTATTCCAGGCTGTTTTCAACGGTCCATTAACAGTTTGACGTGTAGAACAAACATCCACTGCAAATTTAATAAACTTATTTCTAAGATTGGAAAAATGAAGCGCTCTCTTCTTGTTTCTTCCCTATATAAACAAAAATCCAAATTACCATGTAGCTGAATATTCATAAAAAACAAATACGTAGAAACACATCTTATCGTTTATTGTCATTCATTTATGGAAATACAGTCAGCTTGGTTTTGTCATAAAAACACTTTCTGCAGGAATAACTTTAACGTAATTGAATTAAGGAAAGGAAAATGACACAAATTACGGTTCAAAAATAATTTCTCCTTTTTCTTTATTACCATCTTTGTGTATTTTAAGATTATTTCTTTTCAACGAAAAATTTATTAAACTGGTGGGTTGTTTATTTTATTTTTTTTAATGTTTTTCAAAATAATTGTTAAGCAGGTAAAATATTCTGTACCGAGAAGAGCTTTAATTTATGGTTTTGTATTTGTTGCTGTTCAAAGTTGAAAATTTTAATATATTTTGATAAGTGATTAATACTGAAACTATGAGATAAACCTCTTTATTAATCTAATTGTGTTTAAAGTCTTACGAAAAATTGTTTAATTTTTTTTTTTTATCTGAAAGATTTTATGTTTCTTTTGGTTGAGAAGCGAAACCATCAATGTTATAAAAAGAGGAAAAAAATAAACATAAAAAGATCCCCTTCTGTTGAATACTCTAAAAGTCTCAAGGCCGGAAAGGATTTGTGTCAAAACAGACTTGTTCGGAAAGATGAAAGGGTGAAATCTACCCGAGGACCACATGAAAAATTGTTAGATCCAACTATATATCCGAGGAATTTTCACGCCCTTATTCACTATAGTGCGCCACTAAGGGCAAAGAGCCTTCATTATTTAAGCCAATTTGTGTTTTATACAAATGTTATGTTTCTCTACAACTCTACAACAAATCATTAAATCTTAAAAACTTTACTTATTGTAAAAAGACTAAAATCTTCTTTACAATTATTGCATTAAAGAAAGGAAGAAATGAAACGAAATAGGGACTCCTAGCCCTCGAGTACAATAATGGCGTTAGGGCTGGAATAGGACAAGAGTTATTCAAGGTAGACTCAATAGGAAATATCTATAAAACTTACTTCGTTGACATCAATAATAAAACTGTTATTCTTCAATTATTGTTACACTATAGCTGTTTCAGTATAAATTCTATCTTCAGTAGCTTATCACCAGTTAAAAGTTAATTAAAACACACAACACATTATTCACGAAACAGTGTAACAGTTTTTTTTTCTTTGTTAAGTCTGTTACTTAAAATGAACAGACTGCCTACATTGAGAGAAAAACATTGTCAACTCTAAAAGAAGAATAGCAGTTTTGCTATTGTCGTCAAACGAAGTATGTTTTATAGTTTATATATAATTGGTTAATTAGATAGTAATTTCATAATGATTATAGGAAAGATGAAAGAGATTTATTTAGTGCAAAACTTCATGATCCAGGAGTGTTTTCTCAGAATTACCAAACAAATACTCCATATACATGGTCTCTGATACAGTTTTACTATTTAAGTAATGATATGAAGAAGGAAGAGAATCTAAAGAAAAAGATCTTCGGATTTTTTAAAAAAATGTAAAAAATAGAGTAATACAATGGAAATCAAATATGGAGGGAGACAAGTTATCTTTGAGGCTGTAGCTGTAGTGATAGGATGTACCAAAACTAAACAAATACAAGTATCACAAGGAATATTAAAACTTTTGGTTAACCAATCACATAGCACTGCCTACATGCCGCATTACTATCAATTCAGGATCTATATAATATTTTCCTTAAGATATACAAATTTCAAAGAAAGAAAGCCACACATCGAAGAAACATTTGGTATGTTTAAAACACCTCAAACCATCCGAAATTCATTAATCTTTACAAGATCTTAAATCACATGTTACTAATGAAAAAAAAAATATACAGAGAGAATACGTTAAAAGTATTTGTTATTTTTCAAGATTGTTCAAAACCCACCCTTACTAGTGCTAAATACATCCTATTGAATGATCTTAACTTAGTCCAATAAGGGTTAATTTGCCTCAACAACCTCTGATTCTACTTTTGCTGCATACTACTTTTCACCCCATCGCAACTTCATTGATATAGAAGCTGTTATAAAAATCCCTGTTATAATTATACGTCAAAGTCACACTGTTCTACTGGAAGGGTGCGCTCCGCCTTAGCAACGTTCATTTCCACCCATAATATTGATTATTTTTATTACCAATTGAATTTCACTCGAACAAGGAGGACTACCAAATACAAGTTAAGATATACAAACATTAAATACAAGTTAAAATATATGCAATTATCAAAAACAACTTAAAATATACAAATATTAAATACAAATTGAAATATACAAATATAAAATACAAGTCCTATCTTAAGATAATAATAGTTCTTTCACTTAGTGGTAGCGTGGCTGCTTACAATAAACTTTTGTCTCGCGATACGAAAATCAACACAAAATCGTTTAACTTTTAACAAGACGTAGTTTCATTTGCAAAATTCATTATCTATAGATTCACATGTATATAAAATATCTGCAACTGAACTTAAAATGGCTGAAGCAATGCTACATTCTGGTATTCTTAAAAACTCCATGACAATACACAGAATTATATACAGCTTTAGCCAATACCTTTAGAATACATAAATCTCAACCACTTTCAAATAGCCGGGTGCCTCATTAAAAGTGAACCATACTGTTAACCTATAAGCTAAGTTTTAATCAATATACAGCTTACTTTTAATGGGGGACTCCACTTACTATTGTGTGAGATTTTTTAGGATATATTCAAATTTTAAACATTGCTCCTCCATTTTCCAATCTAGCCCCTAACTTGAAACTATCGTACCGAGCAGGAGTTATACAGTCATATTATTAAAAGGGTTAAATCCAGCGTTGTTGCAGAAAATTGCACATTAGAGAAATTAAAAATGAATATATTAGAGGCAGGTAAAGCGGGTTAACTTTTGAAGGAATGATTGGGGATACATACTGAAGTACCAACTAGGATTGTAGGAAATGAGATGGAGAAAAAATTTAAGATAGTTACAAATATGTCAAAACTGGAGGAGTTGTTACTTAACAACAACTATTCTAAACTTGAGTCTAAATTTCAATACTTTAGGTTGATTTTGGATAGAAAATGTAATTTCAGGACTTTTTTATTCCTTGTGTTTTTTTATAAACCTAACCATATAGCCGCAAGATTCACTATTTTACGTCATTTTGACTTTCAGTGACGTAGTGGTTTGGTCACTCAATATTCCTTTTAAATATTTTTTTTTGTTGAAATCGAGTTTGTACAACTTGTTAGAAACATATGTATTCTGTTTTTTGTAATGACTTTTACAAAATTTAAATAATATTAAACTAAGTAGAAAAAAGTTGCTTTGTACCTTTTGTCATTAATAGTTTGTTACTGGAATTTTCCAGAATTTACAAATACACAAAGCAAGAAAATAGAAAATGAAAAATAAAACACTTTCATGTATCTTTATAATGATTTTGACCTGAAAATTTGATTTCAATACAAAGTTAGTTTTATAATGAATATTGAGTGACCAAACCACTTTGGTACTGTAGTTTTATAATGAATATTGAGTGACCAAACCACTACGGTACTGTAGTTTTATAATGAATATTGAGTGACCAAACCACTATGGTACTGTAGTTTTATAATGAATATTGAGTGACCAAACCACTATGTTACCGTAGTTTTATAATGAATATTGAGTGACCAAACCATTGCGGTACTGTAGTTTTATAATGAATATTGAGTGACCAAACCACTACAGTACTGTAGTTTTATAATGAATATTGAGTGACCGAACCACTGCGGTACTGTAGTTTTATAATGAATATTGAGTGACCAAACCACTACGGTACTGTAGTTTTATAATGAATATTGAGTGACCAAACCACTACGGTACTGTAGTTTTATAATGAATATTGAGTGACCAAACCACTACGGTACTGTATAGTTTTATAATGAATATTGAGTGACCAAACCACTGCGGTACTGTAGTTTTATAAATTCAAATGAATATTGAGTGACCAAACCACTGCGGTACTGTAGTTTTATAAATTCAAATGAATATTGAGTGACCAAACCACTACGGTACTGTAGTTTTATAAATTCAAATGAATATTGAGTGACCAAACCACTACGGTACTGAAAGTCGAAATGACGTAAACAGTTACGTTTATGAAAAAAAAAAAAAAAAAAGAAAAAAAAAAAACTATGTAATAATTATATTGTCTCTCCTAAATCATCATAATATATATGGGTTAGTATATGAAATAAATAAGTTGGACGCCATCTTTTTAAAATGTTAATACACCCTAAAAAATGTTACGTCAAATTAAGGAGAGTCCCCCATTAGAAGTGAGGTGTCAGATATATATTTGTTTAAAATTGCTATTGGTTCACTTTATATGAGACACGCGATAAAAAAACATTAATGCAACTATAATTTTAATAAATATTTCCTTCTCTGGTTGCTCGCGCAAATATAAAATGGAATGTCTTCGGTTTATCAAAGATTAGTCCCCCCCACAAGGGATTTTTACCAAGCTTTTAAAGTCTCCCTTTCCTTCTAAATTTAAGTGAAAACAAAATCAACTTTTGGAAAAATTTAAACGACAAAATAAATTATTATTTACTGTTTTAACTTTTCAATAATTTTAACTATTATTTGAAATTTATTGTTTTACGAGAATTTTGTTTTGAAGTCAGTAGATCTCTAAATATTTTGTTATTTTTACAAAATTGACGTCTCACTAAATAATATTTTAGATAGAATTTGAGATATTTAAAAGCAGAATTAGAACATCATAAAATTGACGTTCAAATGATCTTGAAAATAAGGCCAAAACAAAAATAAATATGCTATTTTAGTTCTTTATCGATATCAAATAATTACCATAAAAGTAATTTGTTTTGAAATCTTGTAGTTTCTGACATTAGTATATCATACACCCAAAAAAATTGTCTTTCGAATGATCTTGAATTCATTTTCATAAAAATAATTAATATGCTATATTATTTCTTTATTGATACCAAGTGATAGCGTTAAAGTAATTTGTCCTAAAAACTTTTCCCGTTTTGACGTACTTAAATGACACAGTTTAAAAAAAAGTAATTCTAATTTTTATTTAAGCAGTACTTGAAGTATGGAGTATGTATGGTAATCGCAAAAATATCGATCTTTGTTTTTTGTAGGGCTTCCTATGACTTGAGTGAACTTAAAAAAATATATTTTCAACATTCTTTGTCCGTCGATGTTATCGTCTGTTAGTAAGCACGGTAACGGCCACAAATATTTATATGATGATATGTGCTAGTAGTGTGTTCATATTCACCACTATTGAAATTTCAGAAAAATCGAATAGAAAACATTAAAATAGCAGTCATGTAACTGTCTGAGACCGTATCTTGCGTGTTATCAATGTATAAACACAATAATTTAGATAAAAATTAGTCGATTTTATTTGTTCATGTACCAACCTCGGCAGTCTACTAAGATAAATTGAGTAGTTATTATCAAATATGTAAATTTGAACTATAACCTGGAAAGAAATGTGATACCTGAATAACTCCGTCCCACAGGATCAATTCATTGACTCGAGCGTAGCGAATGTAGGTTCCTCCAACATCTACAGTTTGGAGGCCCACCAGGCGCAAGACACAGACGAGAGCGAAGTGAGTGAAGCGTACCAATCTATGAGACTCGTTAATGCTTAGCCGACGTAAAGTTGTAATCTACATAATGATGAGTTTCAGAAAATCTCTGTAAGAACTGTACTAACAATACTGGGTAAGACCTCTGATAGTTTACATTTACTACAAAACCCTAGAAACCTACTTTTGATTGTTAGATTTAGACGATCTGCTTCTATTGGATTGCATGATGGGGCTGTTTAAGTACTTGTTATAATTGTCAAAATATACAAAATTGTTTTCCATACAAAAATTAAACTATATTTTCGTAGAATTCTACGTAGAAATTTATGTGAACAATTATGTAGATTATGTAACTAAAACAAAAATAGAAAATACTTCGCTGTACATAGCTTGACCATTATTAATGTATTTATTTACCGTTGAATATTCAGGATTGGTAAAAAATTTCAAAACAAAAATATCAACAAACATTTCCACGTACGAACATGAAACTCTATTTTTCGTTTATATATTTTATTGAAATGTATTTAAACAATTGTATATATTTATATATCATTTATTTACGTATCTAAAGCCGAAATATAAAATACTTCTATAGCTGTTACATGTAAATTATAACTGAACCTATCATTATTAATTTATTTTATTTATCATTGACAATTTATACCGTCTGGAATTTTTATCTGTAGTACTAATTGGTGACCTAGCTTCACTTGTAACAGCAATTTACTTGTTAGGAGGTAATTGTTTTATAGCCTTTAGCCAGTTCGCCAATTAGTACTGCAGACAAAATTTTCAAACTGTTTTAAAATTAGAAGATAAATAAAATCAACATCTTAGTGTTAATAAAAGTGCTGTTCATTTTATCAAATTTAATAAAGTTGAAAACAATTTGTCGGTAATAAAGGTTTATTAAATCAAACGCATTTTTATTGTCACATATTTGTGAGATATTGTGTTCAAATTTAATTTTTATAATTTAACACAAGTCAAGACTTATTATTGTATTAGCTACACGAATAATTAGAAAAAAAAAATAATAAAATTCTATTCCGAAGATTGTTTTAATAAGCACCAACTTCACTTTAAAATTTAAAATTGGTGATCAATTTGTTGACAAGTATTTAAGATACTGTGTGACAAATGTTCTTAGCAATTACATATGAGCAAAATTTGATCTAAATCGCTACAGCTGATTTTGAGAAAATCGTATTTTTGTTGTTGCCAGTTAGCCTCAAATTTTAACTTATAATATTAAATGAAAAAAGTCTCCAGACATTCCAAAATATACACATATACTAAACTAAAATATTTTCACATATTGAGACTGGAGAACACTGCACACGCGACCGACAGACATTTCAAAAACCCGGACCTCGAAACGTATATCCCCTAAAAATCAACATAAATATTTTGACCCAATACATAAACCTCTCTGTACAAAGAATATGTGACAAAGTAAACTAAAACTATTTTAATCCTAAAATATAACTTTTGAACGACTAATGTGTGACACATTTCAACGTAATTTTAGATATAAATGTCCACATTAATAGATACAATTATACTGCCGAGTTATAAACTGAAATGGAATATTTTACATCGTTATTTTTCGTGTCGTACGATATTATTTTCCCAATTTAATACTGACGGGGAAATAATTTATATTTTCCAATTAACGAGAAAAAGTCGACTGATTTCAATTATAAATAAATTGCACGAACTTTAATTCGTACGTCCAACTAGAAACTCAGACAAATAAATTGTCACATCGACTAGGTGGGGAACATTATCGCGTTCCTATTTCACGATTTTTGGCAAATTAGCAAAGTTGTCTCGCAACTTCATATTAATGGAAACACGATTTGTGGAAAAAATGAGTTCTAAACATAAATTGTATATAACTGGAATCGAGTGTTCAATAAATTCGGTCGAGTCACATTGCACTTTTCCTGTATTCGTAAGTTTGATCTCTGTTATTGAATTATCATTAAGTTTCATTGCCTCAGGACTTCCTTATGCTGTCCGTCCGAAGTTGCTGTCGTCGGTAAGTAAGAATGATATCAGCCACACCATTTAAGATAGGAATGTGTATTTATATAGAAAAATATTGAAATTCAATAAATCTAATTAATATATAGCTCGTGTTATTCAACTTATAAAACATTGAATTATATAACAAGTTTGCAGATTTTAACTCTACGTGTAACTGTATCAAATCCCAATTCTCTCAGATGAGCATTCGCGAAGTTGCCATCCATGTAAATATGATATATTCTTATATTTATGAAATCCAACAAGATCGAATCAGCATCACGAGCCTAGTCTACTTTCAAAGACAAGCTCATTAGCAGTACCCCCCCCTCAGTGGCAGACTAAATAAACATATGTTCAAATTTGGGGGCAATAAAATTTGTTTGATTACATTTAACATGTACAAGATACCCCAAAAATAAACTTGCGCATTATCCTATAATCTCTAAACCGTCCATATTGTTTTTGTAGAGAACACGGTCAATGACAAAAGTTACATAATACAAAAATGTTTGTTTCTGAGGCGACATGAAGGTTTTAGAAACTTTATATTTCAACCAAGTCTAGAGACCCTCTCACTGGAAACTCTATGAGGCTGGTTAAAGTGAAAATAACCGTGTGTTAGTCGTCAAGCAGTTAATGACTTGGCACTTTTAGCTGCCTCTACGGTCAACGCGTTTAACTCTCTGTGCTTTTTTCTTGTGGGGATACGTTAATGAGGCTGTTTATATAACCAAATAACCTAGAACAGCTGAAAAACAGATCACTACTAATATAATGTCAGTGACGATGGACAAGCTTGTCCAAGTTTGGAGTGGATTTTACTTGCGCTGTGATGTTCTTGCTGGTGCTAGCTGAAGTAATATCGAACATCAATATATACAATTTAGACACGCGCATGCAAATTTTCATAATTTGAGAGTTGTACAACTTCTACTTTTTAAACATACCTGTTTGAATTACGTATTTCTATATATTTTTTCAGTCCTATATCACTAGATAAGAATCTTTCAGGGGCAGAAGTGTAATGTATATATTGATGTTTGAAATACTGATGAATCAAAGAGCTTTAGATACTCGACATCCACATACTACATTCCCAACTCAACTCCAGCCCCTTTACCTACTTCTAGCCCTTTATATTTCCTCTCTAGACAGTCTAACGAAGTACATCTGCATATCAAAGTATTTAGAGCAAATAGTCTGGCGTACGAGATAGACAAACAAAATAGGGATTTATTTTGATGTGTTTAGACGAATGTTAAAAATATTATAATAAAAGTTGAGTCATCATATATTTTCCAGAGAAAAGAGTGAATATATGAGGGAGAGAAGAAGAGGAAGAAAGTGGGATAAACAGTAAAATATATCAAACCAAAAAAAAAAAAAAAATAGTAAAGATTTAGATTCGTAAAGAGTGGGAAACATTCTGAGAAAAAGAGGGATGCAGTTGCAGATTTCAGACATTGAAAAAGAGATGGCTGAAAAGAGTCAAAGTGAAATTTAAAAACAGAAAAAAGCAACAAACTGAGGATGAAATTGAAAAATAAAGAGTAAGTGAGAAAGAATTAGAAAAGGGTGAGTTAAGTGGGAGAGAAATATGCCAATAGCGAGTGAAGGAGAGTTATATTCAGTGAAGAAGAGATGGAAAAATAGAGAGAGCGAGAGAGAGAGAGAGAGAGAGAGAGAGAGAGAGAGAGAGAGAGAGAGAGAGAGAGAGAGAGAGAGAGAGCGAGAGAGCGAGAGAGCGAAAGAGAGGGAGAGAGAGAGAGAAAATAATTACCGAAAGAGTGAGAAAATTACTGGGAGGAAAAAAAGAGTAACAATTAGATGTAAAGTTAAAAAAGATATTTAAAGCAAATATTTAAAGCAAGAAGGGGAGAAATTGATAAACAGTACCCCATGATAAACAGTAGGTATAAATGTCTTGTCAAAATTGGCTGCAAGGTTAAAACAAATTTTACTCATGCGTACATTCTAAGGACCCAGACAAAATGTATTCGTCGCCATCTCTCCAGAAATGTCGGATTGTAAGTTTTCGGTAATATATATCTGTATAAATGTAGTTTATATTTTAGTGATATTAAAATTGATGACTAAGAACCGTGTGCAAAAAGACAAATAAAAAAATTTTCGGTTCAAAAAAAGAGAAGATTATATTTATTTTTTTTTAATCACAGCATCCATGGTTTGTTTTCATATATTAATTGGCAACTACTGAAACGAAAAATTTAGTCACATTTAGTTAAGATTATTTTTTGTTTTTGCTTTGCAGAAGGGTTGACGTGAACATTTGTACAGTATTTTTGCACAATTTATTCACATTAACTGCACTCCACACATATTTCACATCACCTCCAATTACCTGAAACAAAAACTGAGAAGGAAAATAAAACACACTATTTCCAATTATAAAACACTTCCATTTATTTTTCATTGAACTCCAATCATTTAAATTAATGTTTAAAAAATATTGAAGACGTGATGTCATTATTTGTCTTATTTTCCCAACTTTAAGGTAACATGATGCAATCGGCCTGGCCCAATTAACATGAAACAATATTCACTACATATATATTCATATATTATATACAAATTTTATTTACAATATTATACACTGTACATATATATTCATTGGTTGGATCTGAACATTGGATTATTAATACAGTTCATAGTTTTGTAAGTGTAGAATGTATGTTTTGAATTGATCCTTATATTCGGTTAAAACAAACTGATAAATCACATTTTAAAACAAACTTTTTAAAATCTGTATTTGATTACTTTTCTAAAGAGAGGAAAGTTTTGTTTAGATCGGTTTTAAAACTTCTTGATTTGGTAAAAAAAAATTTATGTACATTTAAATTGTAAATTGTAAAAAAAAGTAATAATTTTATCATTATTAAAATATTGCAATGTACTTTTATAAGGCACAAAAAACTTTAGGGAACATACAATTAATAAACTAACTCAAACGTTTTTATTTACCGTACACTGAATAATTGTTTACTATTTCTTTTTCTACAATTAGTATCTATATCAATACAAGCGTTGGAATTGCCTCCAAACTTCGTGACTGTTTTCTAACCTGATTTGTTAACGCTAAATCGTCTTTTTTATTTATTATAAATTTAAAATATTTATTGATAATAGAGAAATTAAAGTATTAATTAAATATCTTTATTACTGGTTTATGCCCATTTTGTATTATGCCAGATAAGTTGTTATAAGCTGACAAGTATCAACTTTATTGATAAATGAACCTTATCTATATTGAGTAGGGATATAGCAATCCCGAGGGATCCAAACTGAATCTATAGTTTTTTTAATGTAGTCTAGGGTTTAATTGCCTTGTGTGATCTGTGTAATTTGCCTCTATCAAAAGTTGGCAAACTTAAATCTGGTTTTGATGAGGTGCCTAATTTTCCTTCTACTTTTTTATTTTTATTTTCTTCCTCATTATGAGCTTTATTTATAAAATATAAAGAGTAAACTGTAGTTAATGTATTTCTGCTTAAAAAGTTATTGTACGTGTTATTATTATTTAGAAAGGAAAATATAAATTTAAAAAAAAAGTATTCTCTCTTTTACCTTTCCCTTAAGGTCTTTCATAACCAACCCTACTTGTCATCTGACAATGATGCCATTAGATTAGTAGATAGCTAATGGTTTTTATATTTCTCTTCTCACTTTCTTATCAGAATTATCGAAAGCTACAAAAAATCAAAAAAAAAGAAATATATAACCAAATATATTAAAATATATTTTATTTACTTTAATAATCGTTATGCTTGATTCGCTTATATCATAAACATCGCATAAACTTGAATTGTATTTTATTAAAATATAGTTTTCTAGGTACATTTCCGTTTTTCTACCAATTATTCTAATTTACACGAGTATAACTCTTAAGTATTAAACCTTTTGATAAATTAGTTATTTCATCAAAGTTTGATATTGCTTAATCATATCTACATAATAGGAATGTTTTGTGAGAACACATTACTTTCAGTATGTGAAGGAGTCCAGTATGTGATAACTAACCATTATCAAAATAGTTCAAGAAATTCACAATCAAGAAACATGTTAAAATCATTCGTAAAGAACAAGATTTAGTAAAACAACAAAATTACAATAAATAATATTAAATATACAATTTCTATGTCTCTTTGTAAGTTTATATTTTTGCTTCCAGTTTCAACTATATTTTTTTCATAAATAAATAAATTTCACATTTTCTAAACGGAAAAAAACTATATATTAAACACTCAATACTGTTGAAAGTGTTATATGATCAAAATATTAGAAGTATAATTTAAAAACGTTTACAAAAATCAATTCAAAACATACGTATCTTTTACATATAAATAAATAAATGGTTATTACCACAATAATATTAAATGTATATTTATAAACAGTTTTAATGTCTTTGGTTTTATATCCATGTATAATATGTAAACTCAGTTATTACAAAGAGATTAAAGTACAATTATACAGCTCAACAAATGTCGAAAATCTTAAACGAACCAATCTGTGTCCCCTTAAATCTATTTAAATAAGCCTCATCACTTGAACTTATTGCCAACGGTTTTTATTAATTAATAGGATTTTTACACAAATTTACTTATTTACGATGGTAAAATTACAGTATACGGGTTTTATTTTTGGTTCAGTTTTAACGATTTTAAATAAATATATTTGGCAATTATTGTAATTAATGATTGAAAATGTTTAAGATGATATTAGAGCTCAAACAATTTTAAATTGCAAAATTATATTTTAAGAGATTTTATCTAAAAATTAGATTTTTTTTATACACTAATAATTAAATTAAAATATTTTAAAACATAATTGAATTTCTACGCAGTAATTTTTTAACGTTGGCACTACTGGTATTTCGTAAACTAATGATCCTATGGAAAACATTAAATGGAGAGCCTTCGTTACATTTCATAGACTTTAAAATGCAGTAAACTTTAAAAAATGGCCACCAGTACTCCAAAATGTTAAATAATTAAACAATATATCATAAAAAACCTACAATTTACAGTGTTTTTTAAAAATTATTATTATTTTTTACACCAAATGTTTAGTCGATGTATCTTTTTTTTATAAACGTACTCATTTAGGATTATTAACTCTCGAAAAAGAGAAGTTTGACGCATTTTGGGGAGGCAATTTTCCGTACTTCCAAGTGTTGCGTTATTTGAAATATTTATTTTGCTTAGCCTTGGATTGATTAAAACTAGTGCAGGACAAAATAAAAATTAATTAAAATTTCATTGAAACACAAAATATAGCTCAAATGTTTTAAATACCACTTTAAAACAGATTTGTTATTTACTCTAGTTTATTTAATTGTCATTTTTCCTTATCATAAATTTGAACTTTTTTTAATCTATTCCAGAATTAGTTAATTCAAATTTAGTACTGTATTGCTATTTACTCTTCCTGTAGAATGAGTAATTAAATTTATAACTTGATTTCAACAATAAGAAGTACGGGAAATCCTCTGTCGAAAATGTACCAAATATCACATTTTCGAAATTGAAAAGGAATTGAACTCCTAAACGAGAACTTAAAAAGAAATAATAACAATTAAAAATTCGTATGAAAGTTAAAGAAAAAAAATCAATGAAAAAGAATCGAAAGCATTCAAATTTTGCCATAGCAATAGTTTACGAGAAACTGAGTGCGCCTAGGATAGAATGACCCAGTAGGCTCTTCACTGGTTCACATTTCGTAAATATTAAAACAAAACCATTAAAAAAAAAACATATCTATAATAAAAATATGGAAATATTGAACCAAAAATATGATATTAACGTTTATTGTTTTATCTATGAACTTCAGTTTTTTAAATAGCGTAACTATATTTGTTTAACAAAAATGCTTTGCAGAAAAATTATTTGAGGAAAACTTGTTACACATAATAATACACTCAGTACATTTCCATTAGAGATAATTGCATTAAAAGTATTTATTATTTTAAAACTACAGTAAATTAATCAAAATTAATCATAGTAGAAATTAAATGGAAAAGTAAAATGTCTATCAGAAAGAAACACAACAAAAATTTAATTTTCTACTACACAGTATTTCGATAATAAAATCGTAGTCATATCTATTGAATTTATATTTAAGACGTCACATAACATATGATAATGCAAACTGTGAGCATCACGTGTTTAAAGTAATCATAATGAATGACTTTCTCTTATTTTTGATTGAATTTTCCACACGTTTTAATCATTCTTCGTGAAATGTATTAAAACAATAAGAGCTTTTTTTTTTTTAATGTTTAACCTCTCAACAGCTTTATATACTAAACTAAATATATTTTGAAAAAGTTCATGTGAACACAGTTTAGTTGAAAACTATAAAATCGTCTTATAATTCATGTAAAGCATTTGTAGTTTTCACAAAGATTACAAACTGAAAACAATGTGATCAAAAAATCTTTATTTTTACAAAAAAACTTTATTTTAATAAAAATTTGTTTCATCATCTCTCTCGTAATCTTCAGGTGTTCCACATACAAATAGATAATTTATAACTGTTCAAAATAAAGTTGTTGAAGATATATAAGACTTTATTTTATGTATTGACAATAACAATTTCAAAAATATCGTTCCGAAAAAAACAGATTACCTTAAAATAATGTCTTTGTTATCACAGATTTACAAAGCACATGCACACTGTATTAACAAATTAGTTAAAATAGTTACAATATTATAAATAGAAAAACATTTAACCTTACAGAAAAGACAAATTATTGACGTAAACTATGTAAACATTTATATTTTTTGGCATGAATATTTTAATTTTGGGTAGACGTATACATACAATTTTGGTTTTTGTTGAAACATATACCATATTTTATATAAATTAACATCTATGGTATGGAATATCAAGTAATAATAAAACATGGACACAATTACAGATGAAATGTAAAGATGGATATTGTATTTCCCAGACTATTCTGACAGGCATATATAAATTGTGTGCTTCATCTTAGAAATGAATTAAATCTCATAAAAAAACTTATAATATTTTTTCATACGGAGCAAATAAAGGTATTCGATTTATTATGAATGATTCATAGGAATGACATCTTTTAATTCGTATGTATAAATAATACGTTTTAACACAATATAAGTTAGCAGAAATGTTTAAATAAATTTAAACTGAATGATTGTTTACAAACTGAAATTTTAAATTAAATTAACTTAAACAAAAACAATGCAAAAATATTGAATAAATTTGTTTATACACCGTTTAAAAAAATATATTATTACATCACTATGTTCACTCTACTTAAAGGTAAGCAAAAAGATATTATTGATTATAAATCATTGTATTTCTTATAAGAGATAATCATTTTTCCTTGTTTATAAAACGAAAAACTTCTCGTTCATCATAGTTTTATAACAAAAGTTTGAAAAGAACATAAAATAAAGACTCCATGAATCGAATCCTAAAATAGCGTCAGAGTTTAAAAGGAGCACGAGAAGGTCAAGAGAGGAATGGTGTAAGAGAGAGGATCTAACCCAAGACTACATGAAAAAATATTTAGATCAAGCTAGACCCTTGGGATTGCCAACCATACTTACCATTCATTAGAAACCTTTAGATGAGCATCAAAGCTAAGTTAGTAAATAAGGGCAATACTTTCCAGCTTAGTCTAAAGTTAAACTAAAACTTGTTTTAAAATTTGTATACACAAAGTAATATAAAAGATATTTATTTAATTAAAAGAACCTAACTTTCTTTATGAAACTAATCACAAGCTTAAATCATAATTGATTTTTTAATGATGGCGATGAAAGTTTACTTTTATTTGTGACCAAGTATTTCATAACTATAATGTTTCTACTTTATATTTTGGTACACTGGTTTGAGACAGTGATTATCACCTTTTCACAAGATTTCCACTAAATCTGACTTTTGTAACACCTCCACCGGTTTTGTTATTTTTTATCGATAACTAACAATTTGCGGAATTTTGAAAAGATTGGGGAAAATTGGTTTTGTTTAGATACTTAGAAACTGAAGCCGATTTTGAGGAAATAATAATTTTGTCTTATTGCATGTACCCTTATATTTTTATTTAACGAATATATGATCAATATTGACTCGAATTTTCCCCTAACCACAATCACTAGAAACTTTAAAATAAAACACAATTATCTGATTAATTGTTCTTTATTTATTTCCACTAAATGCCCTGATGTACTTTTCGATGTTTCTAGTGATTGTGGTTAGAGGCAAATTCGAATCATTATTGTGAATTTCACCACAGTGCTCAACAAAATTGTATCTGAATATATGATCGTATACTAAATTTCATTAACATCAGTCTAAACGACAGACTGGAATAATTCTCTCAAAAGACTCTGACACCGTATTTTAGACCAAACACATAAATATCATTATGTTGTGTACATGTGAGATGGTAAAATCACATAATTGGCTTTTCCATCATAATTTGGGAAATCAAAACTAAGCAAAAACCTGAATCAAATAAAACGTGACGAAATAACAGAATAAAATGTTTTCCAAATAATTTGACATTCTAATGAAACAATAAGTAAAACTGCTAGAATGATAGAACATTACAAAATTATCTCAAAGGTTAACATATCTAAAAAAAAACTCTTCAGGGATCTTAAAAACATTTATGTAAATATTATTTAAACTTATAAATAAAACAAACAATTATAATTTTGATTTAGTCTCGGTTTGCTTCAATTTCAATTTGGGCTCAAGTAATTTTTTTATCGGTATAATCGTAAAGGGTTCTTTAGTAAGAACATACGAGGCAATCCCGAGGTTTCTAGCTAGATCTACACAGTTTTCCATGTAACTTTAATTACATACGTTTCCTTCATCTTTCCTATCAAGTATCTCTTAACCGACTGTTATTCTCTTCAACCTTGACGGTATTAACGTATACCAATCTTTATTTTATGTTCTTTCCTTATTTTCTTTATTAGGGGTTGATGAAGGAGAGGTTTTTTGTTTGTTTTTAAACAACCATTAAACAAAACTTAACTATAGGTCTGTACTTTTCCTACATTTTAAATTTTATATTTTTACAGACGTTAAATTTTATATTTTACATTTGTATTCTTATAAATTTTACCACTAACATATAAAATGTTTTTAAAATTTCATTTAAAAATAAATTATATTAGTATTTAAAAATCAGTTAATTTCTTTTCTTGCATCGTTCTGCTTAATTAGAAAACATTAATTAAAAATAACAATAGAAAATCTAATAGGCCTTGAAATACAAAAAAAAAATTAATTTGTTTTTAAAGAAGGGAAATCTCAATAAAAATACAACGTCAAGACACTCTTGTTATTTTTTTTTCTTTTCTGAAATAATTACTGTCACCTTTCTTCCCTTAATTAAATTTCATAATGGAATTATTCCTGTAGGAAGTATAAGCCTATCCACATCAAAAACCCAAGACGTCTATATTTCCATAAATGAATTAAAATAAACGATAAGAGGCGCTTCTATGTAATCATTTTATATGAATATTCAGCTACATGGTAATTTGACTTTTTGCTTCTACTGATGACAAACAAGAACAAGGGCGCTACTTCACAATCTTGGATATAACTTTATTAAAAATGTAAAACTTTATTGTTTGTGTGGTGCCGTGGAAATTATATCTCGTTACAGTTTCTGTGCACATTGCAGAAATTATTTCGTCTGGTTGAACCAGAATATAAGGAAATAGAGGGAAATGTTAAAAGAATACAGTAGAAGAAAATCAGAATAAAAACTGTGGTTTAATTTGTATGAGTTAAAGAGTTCTTTTTTTCTGGTTTTATATTATGATAAATAGTATATGTTTGCAAATATATTTAAGGTAAATTTTGTAATGTAAACGTTTGTGGATCTGTTATTTTACTCATTAATTACTAACAAATGGTAAGTTTGATAAAAGACAAAAAGTCGATGAACGTTTTTTGATCTATCTTACAAATTCTATGGTCTCTGGAAACCGTGAAAACGATTTTCGACAACGTCCGTCTATTGTCATATGTAGGCACAATAGCAGACACAAAAATTAAGATCCGAGTAAAGTATATGCGTTCATATAAAACCGTATTGAAAATCAGAAAAATCTAATTGAAAATATCAAAATGTTGACCATTTTAAACAGGTTCGTTTAAACTATTCGTAAAACAGTAAATGAGATACACATTTGCTGATTTCAATTTTGTACAAAATTTAAGCAACTCCACCATTCTACGTTGACAAATAGTGAAGTAATTGCCAAAATGTAATATCTGACCTTGGGTTTAATAGAGAACGTGATATTATAGTTACGAGAACCAAGGGTGAGTCACGAGTGTGAGCGAAGCAAGTGGAGACGCTGCCACGAGTGAAGCAAATCATAATCTAACAATGCAATTTAACATTTCCTAAATTCTCAAGAAACCTACTTTTAGACCTTACATTTAGAGGATCTCTTTGTAGTAGGCCTACAATGAATTAGGGCAGGGTAAGTACCATCAAGTTCTCCATAGAAATTTATAAAATCTAAATCCCTAATGACTTGCACTGTCATATTTATTCAAATTTATAGGCCTCGTTGAAATATCAATTCGCAACAATTATGTTTCTTAATTAGTAACAAATGTTCTACCTACCAATTGTCAGAAAAGTCCCAGGACCTCTAGTTTGCAATGTTTTTTTTTTTTTTTTAATAAGTACTTTGAATTGAGGTATAGTTCGATAGAGATTTATATAGGAAAATTTTGATTTACCATCAAAAACCTCCATTTTAGCGGTTTACAACAATAAAGGTTTTTAAATTTTCGCTTTCTTAAAGTTACTAACCTTCCCTGAACGTGTTTGCCACGTTGTATAAAATATATTTTAAAAATGTTCAGACGTTCTAATAACATCCTACCCTAACCTAACATAACCGGAGCTAGAAAAGGAGGATATTCTTTCAGTAACGTAGAGCACAATGTAAGCTAGTAAAAATAATTGTACTTTCAAATCCTATATAAACTATTGACTTGCTATATAGTATGGTCAACTTAAGTTGGACATTAGAATCTCTAAAACTTGAAGTGGTATACAAAACTTTAAATGGTGAATCTTTCCTACTTTTTTATCGAATATTGAAAATTTGTGGCGACTTTTCAACATTTGGATAACATATTTTTCATTTACAGGAAAGTTTCAATTTTTAAACTTGTTCCTATCCGTTTTAATTTGAAAGATAATATGGTGGGGTCTAACGTGCACACTCATGTTTCAGACACTACCTCCGAACTCTTTCCAAAATTAAAAATGTGTATCATATTCCATCGGGAATGTTATTTGAATTAAGGAACTTTCACTCCCTCCTCCTCTATCGTCTTCAGTGGCGATGACAAAGGTTACCTCCATTACCGTACACTTCCATTAAGGCACTTTGTAAACTTATTACGTTAAAAGATAAGGGAGAGAACTAAGATCCTTAAGTGTGTTGTCAACAAAGTGAAATATATGTATACATTCTCAAAGACTCTTTCATCCTTCATTAGCAATGTTTCTGAGGAAAAGGAGGTTATTTTTATTAATAAATGAATTTAGAGCTGAATGTGTGTTTTATCTTTAATCTAATTACATTTTTAAATAGGGTTAAAGATTAACATTTACTCCAAGAGTTTTCGCTTAAAACTTTTCCCGTTATTATACTACGCGATAGTTTTTGCGTAAACGTTTTCTGTTCCTACGGCACGCCTTTATATTGCATTAAATTTATAAGAATACATTTGAGAAATAAATTTGTTTACATCTTTTTTTGGGGGAGGAGGTATATTTTCAGATTTTTTTTTATAGTTCAATGACCTTTAGGTTGTTATTTATACGACATAGAAGGTAAATTAGGTAATTGAACAAAATTTTGACTTACACATTTTTTATTGACTTTTTTTTCACCCGAAATATTAAATTTCTCAACATGGTGTCCGTCCAACGTTCTTGTTGTCTCTACGTAAGTACGATAGCTGGCGTAAATATTACAATTGGATAGAATAAAACTCGAACACAAAATCTCAAAAAAATTACGTTTACTTAATCAGACGCGCTTCAAGAACTTTAACGCGCTTCAAGAGCGTTTAACGCGCTATATATAACAGTTATAGTTTAGTTCTTGTAGCTCATGTATCACTGAAGATGGCGACATTGTTGTTGAAACGCCTCTAATTAAGTCAACGTAATTTTTGTGAGACCTTGTGTTCGATTTTTATTGTATCATAATATTTTTTTTTTATTATTATCTCATCACACAAATCAACCTCAATATTTATTTATTCTATTATTGGAGCTTGAATATAGGTACAGTGTGCTAATATAACCTGATTCACATTTATAAATTATGAGTTGCATTATTAAAATTATTGAGCTTATAATAAACGAAATTGGATTAAATTTGCAGATGTCAATATAGTAAGTCAACCTAATTGTCTCTACTATGGCAAGCAATAATCGCAAGTTCCGCGCTTTGGCAAGGTCAAATCACCGAAGCGAGAGTAGCGATTGAGGAGGAGTCATTCATAAGGTATAGCTTCGAGGCTGTTAAGAGCGAAACGAGTGGATACTTTTTAATATATAGACATCTACAAATCCCGTTCACCCTTAATTTTATTAAACATTTCTTACAATGACCAAACAACTAGTAGCATAGTATGATTGGACCCATACGTTTTGTTTGTGTAATTAGATGATAGGGCTACAGTTAAACAAAGTTAAATCACAACATTTCTATTTTTGTTTATTAATTTACTTTCTGGCAAATTTTGAGTTTAATTCTTATTATAAAATGTTCCTTCGATTTGACCAAAATATCCCCACATACTAAATTTGATTAAAATCGGTCTATAATTTTTCACCCAACAGATAACTTATAATGCTACGTATACATAACACGTTAAAACGGTAATACGCCCCTTATTTATTGACAAAAAATTCATATTTCACTTATCCCTTAAACGTTTACTAACTGCATATTCACAATAAATCTGATACAAAAAAAACGATAAAATGAAAATCAATACAAAAGATGGAAGACTGCATGGGGGGGAGGGAAGGAGTGGCTCTAATGTTCAGACACTACTCGACAGCCAAGCTGCTTTAGACGTAATATTACTAGAGGGATTTCAAACTGCTCTTAACTCATAGAGCGTTGGGGGAGTAAAGCCAAATTACCCGTTAGACTGGACCGAACTACGTTCTTTCAATACGAAGGCTTTGTTACAAGCTGCGGTGGGATTTGAAAAGGGGTTGAGTATATAACACACATTTGATGCTTTTCTTTTTCTTTACTTACAATTTCATTTAGTTCTTTTATGTTTTGTCCGCATGACAGAGAATACGTTAACAATGAAGTGGTGATATATTTGTGATAGATACTAGTTTGGTAGATGTTTTAGATTATTTATTCATTTACGTGAAAATGTGTGTTTTATTAATCAATTGAAACCTAAAGTGAGTACTCCGTGACAATTCCGAGGGATCTAGATCTTTTTCATGTAGTTTTGTTTTAGTTCCATCTATTTCATCTTTCTTGTTAGTTCCTTTTTGATCAACTCTTGTTTTGTTCCGACTCTAACGTCATTAGAGTATTCTAGGACTAGGTCCCTAAGGGTCTCACTCATAGTGAGTACGGGGGTGTCAATCCCTAAGAATCATAGTTGGGTCTCTACGCCTTTTTACGTGTTGTTTTGAGTTAAATCCCTTTATTGCGTCTTTCTTGTCAGTTCTTTTATGATCAACTCTTGTTTTGTTCCGACTCTTACGCCATTAGGGTATTCTAGAGCTAGGCCCCTACTAGGGCACGTTGTAATTACCACGAAATTATTTTTAGTTGATACCCTGAGGGTAACATAGAATGTGTATAAACGAATTCGGAAAGGACTGGATTCAGCAGGAAATAAAATCTTCATATAAGTTGTGTATTTTTCCTTTAAATGAGTCTTGGATTTTGTTGTTATATATATTGAGGAAATCGATACAAAAAATGCACAGCCCCGGTAGAAAACACGCAGAAAATGATATTGTGTGGACACAATGCAGGAGAAAATGTTTCATTATAAAACCTGTTTTGAAATTATTTTAGGGTTTTAGAATTTAAATAGTCCCTATATAGTTGAAACAAATTTGTTATTATCTCACCGTCTCAATACACTTCTTAATATCATTCCTTTTTACCAAAACATATAATCAAATAAAACACTTTTACGTTAAAGTAATTTGAAATACATTATTACACACATTGTTTACTAACAATACAAAAGGCAAGTATTTCGTCAACACGAAACAACTTAACTAACAGTAGGTCTTTTGATATCAATTGTAACATTCACTATTATTAACACCAGTTTATTATTCTTGATATGAACTTAAACTGTAGTTTTGTATTAAATTATAGGGTTAACCAATGAGTCGGACGTTATTGGAATGTGTGTCTACCCCATTAGTAGTCAAATATTTTACGAAGCCACATTAGGCACTGTCAAACTTTAATGAATCTAAATATACCTGATAATATATTTGAGTGGTTAAGAAGTCTTGGAACTTATAACTTTTAAACTTTTATGAAGGTGAGATGGAAAACTAAAATCTTATTAATAGTTATTGGAGTAGAATACCAAACTTATTTTTTAATGTTTTTACTACATGTTTTTATCTGACCAATAAATACAAAAATTTCACGTATATGTCGTTTTTAATCTATTTTTTCAGTTTCATAAATTTATACTGATATCAAAGAAATTGACTTATTAGGTAAACCATTTTGTTTCCTTATATTTCCTCTAAAACAAGATTTGACTTTCGTGTAACTTGTTTATTAACAAAGTGGAAGAAAGTAAAATACAAATAATAACGGGATCCTTTAGGCATCAAATAATTTGGACCACAGAGGCAAACTAGTAGTTATCGAAAACTATTTCCAGTTACACGTTCACAGTTTTCTAAATATTAAATACTGTTGAAACGTACATGTTTAAGACGTGTCTTGATCAGAATAGACCGACAAAGCGTGTTCACTTCTTCAATTGAGGTGGATAGTATGGAGAAGGGACACTTAGGAAGAGTGTGAGATGGAGACGGAGTGTGAGATGAACACTAGAGTTTTTGGAGTGGTGGCGATAAATAAGGACTCAGTGAGATCTAGGGGATCACCCGGTAGATCACTCATCAAGGGTGGAACGTTCTTCCGTTGCCGATCTGCAATTTGTCAACGATCGGAGTGCCATGTTATTAGGAACAGCCAATCGGTCGGCATACCAAGGATAGGATATTCGTCCCGAGGGGATCAGCCCTCAAACAACGAATGAGGATGGCGAGATGTCAGTATCAATGGAAAGACTACGAAGCAAGGATGCAATATTCAGCCTGAGGAGAGCAAACCCTTAGGCAGCAAGTGAGGTTGTTGTGTTATAAGAACTGTCGGCAGACCATGAGGCAAGAATGGAATATCTGGCTTCAGGGATCAGCCCACAAACAACGAATGAGGATGGCGTGATGTCAGTATCAATCGAAAGACCACGAAGCAAGAATGGAATATCTGGCTTCAGGGGATCAGCCCACAAACAACGAATGGGGATGGCGTGATGTCAGTATCAATCGAAAGACCACGAAGCAAGAATGGAATATCTGGCTTCAGGGGATCGGCCCACAAACAACGAATGAGGATGGCGTGATGTCAGTATCAATCAAAAAACTACGAAACAAGAATGTGATATTCGTCCTAAGGAGATCAAACCCTCAGGCAGCAAGTGAGGCTGTTGTGTTATAAGAACTGTCGAATGACCACGAAGCATGAATGGAGTATCTGGCTTCAGGGGATCAGCCCACAAACAACGAATGAGGATGGCGTGATGTCAGTATCAATGGAAAGACTACGAAGCAAGAATGGAATATCTGGCTTCAGGGGATCAGCCCTCAAACAACGAATGAGGGTGGCGAGATGTCAGTATCAATGGAAAGACTACGAAGCAAGAATGGAATATCTGGCTTCAGGGGATCAGCCCTCAAACAACGAATGAGGATGGCGTGATGTCAGTATCAATGGAAAGACTACGAAGCAATAATGGAATATCTGGCTTCAGGGGATCAGCCCTCAAACAACGAATGAGGGTGGCGAGATGTCAGTATCAATGGAAAGACTACGAAGCAAGAATGGAATATCTGGCTTCAGGGGATCAGCCCTCAAACAACGAATGAGGATGGCGTGATGTCAGTATCAATGGAAAGACTACGAAGCAAGAATGGAATATCTGGCTTCAGGGGATCAGCCCTCAAACAACGAATGAGGGTGGCGAGATGTCAGTATCAATGGAAAGACTACGAAGCAAGAATGGAATATCTGGCTTCAGGGGATCAGCCCTCAAACAACGAATGAGGGTGGCGAGATGTCAGTATCAATGGAAAGACTACGAAGCAAGAATGGAATATCTGGCTTCAGGGGATCAGCCCTCAAACAACGAATGAGGGTGGCGAGATGTCAGTATCAATGGAAAGACTACGAAGCAAGAATGGAATATCTGGCTTCAGGGGATCAGCCCTCAAACAACGAATGAGGATGGCGTGATGTCAGTATCAATGGAAAGACTACGAAGCAAGAATGGAATATCTGGCTTCAGGGGATCAGCCCTCAAACAACGAATGAGGATGGCGTGATGTCAGTATCAATGGAAAGACTACGAAGCAAGAATGGAATATCTGGCTTCAGGGGATCAGCCCTCAAACAACGAATGAGGGTGGCGAGATGTCAGTATCAATGGAAAGACTACGAAGCAAGAATGGAATATCTGGCTTCAGGGGATCAGCCCTCAAACAACGAATGAGGGTGGCGAGATGTCAGTATCAATGGAAAGACTACGAAGCAAGGATGCAATATTCAGCCTGAGGAGAGCAAACCCTTAGGCAGCAAGTGAGGTTGTTGTGTTATAAGAACTGTCGGCAGACCATGAGGCAAGAATGGAATATCTGGCTTCAGGGGATCAGCCCACAAACAACGAATGAGGATGGCGTGATGTCAGTATCAATCGAAAGACTACGAAGCATGAATTTGATATTCGTCCTGAGGAAATCAAGCCCTCAGACAATAAGTGAGGCTGCTGTGCAATAGGATACTTACAGGAGAGGGTTATACACAAATAAATTTAAATTGTGTGAACTACACCGAGAGGTAGCGCGTCTTTATACGAGTATTCTCATGGTTACACATAATACCCTGTAATCCACAATCGCTAGAAGCAACCTGCTTATATATCATTAATTTTTATTTATCCCTATTAGTTTGGTTTGTTCAAATGTACATTAGTTATGCTATTATTTACCTTTATATATTGATCTATGAAAGATTTTGTTTCACGACGTAACCTAGATAGAACGAGGTTTATTGTTCGCAGAAACATTAGTAAATATTAATATTTCTACAGCAATTGATATTCTATTTACTATTCAAAACAGATTTACATAAGTTCACATCAGGCCAAACCAATAATTTACCTCTAACCTAAATTCACTATTAATTGGTTGTTAGTATAATATCGTAAGGTTGGAAACGTGAGATAGGGTAATGAATATTCATAAGTTGGTCATGCTGACGTGGATACATTGTTTCACCATTATTTAGCTAAGTGGCTTCTTGAGGAAGGGTCAGAAACTAGCACAAATTTAGTACGATTATAACAACTTCCTGTTGTTTTTGTTACGTGTTTGGCTAGTATAGTTGCCTTTATGAGCAGGGTTATGAAAAGTACATCGATCTTCTTTTAGGGGTTTTTTCATCTTATTTATAAATTGTCATATATAATTATGTAGTATATAGAAAGTTATGGATCAATAATCAAATAATGTTAAGTTTTTTGTAGAATTGCCCTTTTTGAAGTAAACACAGTTTAGAATTAATGTTTGCATGTCGTGATATACAGCCCAAAATAAGTTTACATATTATGAGAAATATTTTTACGATAAAATACAAGATATTTTTTTTAAATAAATTTTTTCAATAACTCAAAATTTGTAGATGTCTGCTACAAAACTAAAACTAAAAATTCCATTTTTTTCTCAAAATCACCTACAACGATTATGATTTTATTTTATTTTTGTAAAATAATTATTTATTTATACTTTTATTAAAACCAGATAATTTTTTTCAAATTTTGCAGTCATATAAAACATAAATATAACTGAGAAAAAAATTTAAAACAACAATATACTATCCTACATAAATTCATGTAAAGCAACTTAAATAATTTTAACAAGTTTTTGATAGTGGAGTGTTAAAGATTGTGAACATATATAATAAACGTTACATGAAAATTGCAAAAACTTTCTTACTTTACCTTTTTTCCAAAAAATCAAACCGAAATATTTTTACCTCTTTTAAAGAAAAAAAACATCTTGGTCATAACCGGCTAAAAAATAATAATTCCCCTCCCCTTCCCGTGATATCGTTTGTATCAAATGAGAACAAAACTTGGTCAAAGAGAAGTGTTCATAAAAAGTAGGGGTCATGTTTTACTAAAATTAAATCGAAATCGGAAAATTCTATTTTGAGAAATTTTGTATTTAATCATCCGATGGCCGATCACCCCCCCCCCCCACAGTTAATTCACTAACCTTCAATTATGGAGAAATAGCAACCAATAATTACTGATTGGGTCATAATGGGCGACAAAGGAGCAAATGTTGAACTAAATTAATACAGCTAATTTTGAGAAAATCGTAATTTTGTGTTTATTACAGACTTTGTGTTTATGTATAACAGTTTCCCACAAATCGTTAATTAAAAAACAAAACAAAAGTCCATAACAAACGGTTTACGAGCTATAGAGCACTGCACAGTGTCAGACGAGAGATCCACATAGTTCCGAAAATCTTATTTTGGACACCAAACTGATATATCCGCAATAAATCGACATGCATTTTTTGACCAATCACATTGCTTTCTATACACTATGTACATGTGAGATAGGCTTTAAATCCGTAGAGTTTAATTTAGAAATTATTAATGATTTTATGAAATAATATTCAAATGTTCCAAATTGAAACTTTAATCGATCCTCGTGCTCTGGGAATATTTCAGTTTACATCATCGCTGCTGATTGGATTAAATTCATATGCAAATATGACTCTGCACCAGGCTCAACTATTTCCAATTATTTTGAAGAGTTTCCCTCTTGAGCATTCGATGATGATTACAACTTCGATATCGTTTATGCAGTTTCATGAGTTTTAATTAAGTAAATCTTTTATAAATGACGTATAGAAAAAGTTACAGAGTGTGTTTTCAATTATTCTTTTTCTGGTGAGGGGAGCGTAGGGTTGACAACCCCAAAACCACCCTAAGGAGAACATAATGGGTGACTAATAACTGCATCCCCACGTTATTGCACTATTTTCGTACTATTGATTTACGACCAAATATTGCTGATAGATGATCTTTCGTAATATTTTTACGATGTTTAAAATTAGTAGCAGCCATATTGGATTTGAGAAACAAATTTTATTGATGACATAGTTTTGTGATACATGATTAAACACTGTATTTCAGGGACACGATCCTGTTCCTTTTTTTATCAATGTTTTACATCTTCAGCATTTTGAGAGTTTAATCTAAACAAAGCCTAATTTAATATTTTCAACCATTTCTGATAAATTCCTAAAACGGAGACTTTAATGTTCATCTCAATGGTGACTTCATATTAAATCGGAGACTTTAATGTTCATCTCAATGGGGACTTCGCACTGCATCGGAGGCTTTAACGTTCATCTCAACGGGAACTTCACACTGCATCGGAGAATTTAATGTTCACCTCATTGGTGACTTCATACTGCATCGGAGACTTTAACTATCATCTCAATGAGAACTTCATACTGCATCGGAGACTTTAACGTTCATCTCAATGGGGACTTCGCACTGCATCGGAGACTTTAACGTTTAACTCAATGGGGACTTCACACTGCATCGGAGAATTTAATGTTCATTGGTGACTTCATACTGCATCGGAGACTTTAACGTTCATCACAATGTGTACTTCCCACTGCATCTGAGACTTAAATATTTATCTTATGGTGACTTAAAACTGCATCGGAGACTTTAATATTCATCTCAATGGTGATTTCACACTGCATCGGAGAATTTAATGTTGATCTCAATGGTGACTTCACACTGCATCGGAGACTTTAATGTTCATCTCAATGGGGACTTCATATTAAATCGGAGACTTTAATGTTCATCTCAACGGGAACTTCACACTGCATCGGAGAATTTAATGTTCACCTCATTGGTGACTTCATACTGCATCGGAGACTTTAACTATCATCTCAATGAGAACTTCATACTGCATCGGAGACTTTAACGTTCATCTCAATGGGGACTTCGCACTGCATCGGAGACATTAACGTTTAACTCAATGGGGACTTCACACTGCATCGGAGAATTTAATGTTCATTGGTGACTTCATACTGCATCGGAGACTTTAACGTTCATCACAATGTGTACTTCCCACTGCATCTGAGACTTTAATATTTATCTTATGGTGACTTAAAACTGCATCGGAGACTTTAATATTCATCTCAATGGTGGAAATTATTTTCTATTACAACAACTAATTGCATTACTTAGCCTACATGGTACAAACTTCAGAGGCTCACTATAGTGAGAGTACGCTCATGAGATCCTAGTTGGATCTACACCTTTGTAATGTATTTTTGAGTTAAATATCATTCTTTCACTTTCCTATCAGGTCTTTCTTGACAAACTCTGGTTATTTCCTGTTTCTGACAGTATTCGAGGACGCAGTATGGCAGCAATAGATATCTTAATTTATGAGCTTCAAATCATACTATAGAAATGGGGAATCTATTTAGCATGTACAATAATAGAGATAATCAACATTTTATATTCAACAAGGCATTTATATCAGTTCTGTATAGGTAAAATTAAGTTTTTACACAAGATGGAGTCCCATAGCATACGATGGGTGCTACATAAGTTTCAATATGTCGGCTGTATAGTTGTAGTTTCGTCGTTTAGGTTCAGAATTCTAGTGAAGCAGGAAGCGAGCACATAATGCGGCATACTGTCCTTGAAGTTACCAGAAGTGTGGTGCTTGAGGGCAGCACAAGAAACTAATTTCTCAACTTCAAATCATTCCTTAGAGATGGTTAATCTATTGAATATGTAAAATCGATACAGATATTCAATATTTTATTTTCAACAAGGCGACGTTTCGATTATTAAATCGTCATCATCAGTTGTTTATTGGTATAATTGAATTTATAAAGAAGAAGTCCCATAGGATGGCATATGTGGATTGAACAGTTGTAGTTTTACGGTTTAGGTTCAGAATGCACTAGTGTGGGTAGAGTTGGAGTAAGCAATGATGTCTTACAAGTTACCAGAAGGAGCCGTTAGATGGCAGCACTCTGGACGTTAATTTCTGAGATTCGAAGGAATTGCTATTCGGTATATACAAATAATCGTATAAACCACATACTGTCACGTTTAGTGAACTATACATCTTATATTCAAATATAGAGCTGTCGCTAAAACGTTCCATTTATCATATTAAAAACATTTTCCATACATATTTCTAACAATAGAATTTAAATATTTATAAAAAAAAATCATAACTTTTGAACAATATGAATACAGGAGACGTTGAAAGTGAATTGAAAAGACGCTATATAATAAATATTAATTTTAATATTAACACGAATAAAGAGGAAAGAGAAATGTAAAAAAATAACAAAAAAATACCTTGAACGATGATATTATTCCGCTCAAAAAGAATGTATTATGCATAAAAGATGAAAATGAGGAAAATATTTTACGGCTTTGAAGCGTTTGCTCTCCCAGGCGCGTAATATTGTCTGCTCCTCTGGAACAACTTTTTCATTCTCGCTTTAATTTACGGATATTACAAGTCTAAGAAACCACGATTTCAAGACTACAATATTACCTGGAGTTACACATGCGCTTTTAAATCAGACAAAGTTTTCAACCTGAGTAACATTTATAAGCTACTAAACTTTGCCGAATGTACCCCTTAACAAAGGATTTGTGGCGCTACCAAGTGTGAAATTTCACAACATTTAATTAAATACTTTGATGTATTTCACGCGGAATGTATTTCAAATCCGACAACGCGAATAGCAAAGTTATATATCACTGTCTGGTTATTAATCCGTCAAAATATGAGAATTATTTAACAGTCCCAAATATATTAATATTTATAAAAAACATAGGAGTATAATTTATAATTTAATTAGAATATGAATGACGTGATTGTGTGTTATCACTAACGGTTTAAGAAAATAACTGGTCATTAATAGGAATTTACTTTTTGAATGTACTTAGCGGTACAATTTGTAACATTTTGAACTCATATATTTTCGAGATTACGTGACGGAATTAAATCAAAGAAACGAATTTATTTCAGCAACACAGTGGTCACGCACCAAAATTAATAACTGTATTAATTAGCCTACATTGTTTTTCAGAATTAAAAAGAATTAAATCATAACGAAAGAGTATCGTTTTTTATTATTAATACCTCACCTAACCTAACCTAACCTTATTTCCTCCCCCCCTTTTATAACTTAATCATAATTACAAATTAAATGATGCAGTAATTTAATAAATTTTGCGTACCTAACCTCTCACAACCTAATTAAACCTAACCTAACCTAACCTAACCTAACCTCTCACTGCCTAATTAAACCTTACCTAACATAACATAACATAACATAACCTAACCTAACCTCTCACAGCCTAATTAAACCTAACCTTACGGATTAGAACTGAACCAACATATACAGTATTTTAATTATGATATTTTTCTTTTTTTTGTAATACAATACAGTTTCGTATAATTCACACCAAACTTAACCTGGGCTAATTACACCTAGGGCTCTATTTTTACTTTCATTGTTTCTTTTTAAAATTTAAAAGCAATTTCAGAATAAATTGCCTAAATTTTCAATTTTAATATCACTATATTATTATAACATAGAGTTTTGATGGATATTTAATACTATAAACAATTTTGGTTATTTAAGAAAATTTGATTTTATCGCAAAAAATAATTCCTTTTGATTTTCGGAAGCGTAAAAATCCTTTTACTAAAATGAAACGAGGGCGTTGATATTAAATTTATTTTCCGTTCAGATGTTTAATATCCAATCAGTTCCACTCTGTTAGTAACCAGCCATTGAACCACAAAGTACACAAAAGCCTACATCAACGTTTTACGAAATAAGTGAAAATTCATGTTTTGTATAAACGATTGCATTAGCGCTTTTAAAAGCGAACAAAGTAAACTTTTTTGTTATAGAATTATACACAAACACAAGCACAATTGTCGCTTATGGGTATTGTTATTAGAAACAGGCAGATTATGTGTATATGCTGATTTAAATTGGAGCTCTGTTAAATTATACAAATATTCACAAAAAGTTACAAATTCTCGTAGATTATTTAAACGTTAATATTTTAAAGAAGCTTAGAGACTGAAATTGATCAGTGACAGTGTATGTAGTTTTTTATATGCCTACTGGCGTTAATTGAAACAAAATTGGGGTATTGAAACAGAGGCAAATGGAAATTTGCTTATTATATAAATATATATTTATTTATATATGTCTAAAATAAAATAAAAATTGTTTGCACCATAGATTCTGATCTAAGAAATGATAGCTTACTAAATTAATTTCAATCATAATTGAAATTCTACTTGATATTTTAACTCTGGGGATTAAAATCGCAACGTATAAGTTGCTTCAGAATCATTCGTTTATTGGATTACTATAGTGAGTTAAGGCCAAATAAGCCTAAATACCAAATTTGATAAATCTGTTCACTCACTTTACGTCATATATGAATTAAAAAAATTAAAAAAAAAACATTTTTTTTGGACTCAAAGGACTTGTACGAATCTTCTGAAAGTAAACAAGTCAACGAAATTCAAAATGCCAACCTTTTAATCAGGTTTAACAGTACATAGTTACATTTTAACTAGAACATGTAATACTAGCGACTGTAGGCCAGTCCTCAATGCCAATGTCGAGGTCGGTAATGCACAGTAAACACCAAAACAAAATCACATTTTCGCATGTCGATTGTTTTTTACTATTATTTGTATCCTACAGAAGCATTATGTGTACATTGAAGGATGTATAAAGGAAGTACTTTGGTCAGCCCTGTCTCGACAAAGGACAATTCACTTTGGACACCCCTGAGATCGTCTCCATCACGTACAATTGAGGTGCAACACATAGTTTTGCCGGCCATTGTCCTCAATAAGAGAAATCTCACGCCCCGTAGCGTTCCTCTTCAACGCACCAACGAATTCAAGGCATCTCTCTCTCTCTCTCTCTCTCTCTCTCTCTCTCTCTCTCTCTCTCTCTCTCTCTCTCTCTCTCTCTCTCTCTCTCTCTCTCTCTCTCTCTCTCTCTCTCTCTAGAGCTACCTGAGTGAAACCGAGATCTGTGTACATCACAGTTATTAGAACAAAGATACCTGATTGAATCTCGGTTATTAATTTAGACAACGGCTTCATATTTGAACGAAATAAGATGATTTCTGTGTTTGATGAATTACCGATTGCACAGTAATTGATTATCGTACTTATGATTTTTTTTAACCTCATATTTTTTGTTTTGTTTTATAGTTTCACCTTATGACTATGTTAAATGTTTAGTTATTTTTTCAACAATACACACATTTGATATAAATATAATCAAATAAAAATCTGATGAGATTCTATGTACAGGAATGAATAAAAATCGGCTTAATATAAAGAGTGTTCCGTAAGTAAGACGGCAATCCGAGTGTGGATTTTGGGAGTTTTACTTGTGTAACTCATACAAAAAAAATAAAATAAATAAAAAATAAAAATAAGCAATTTCAACAAGCCCAATATTGTAACTTTACCACCGCCATTTTTTATAAGGAGAATCTTTTGAGATCGAATTTACGACATTGTATTCTAGCAGATATGATATAAAATTCGATCTATGATCTCATGATTGTCATCCGACTCCCTGCGGGCCGTCCTCATAATGTGATGAAAAATGCATAGTTCTTTCAAAAAGTAGATTGGTATGGTAGGGTCTATAGATATGCTAAGTTTTAATGGTTAATCTGCAACGGTTCATAAAATATAACGGCGTTCTGATAATGTTTGACCACCCTGTATATAAAAAACACACAAAACAATATCAAATGTTATCAGAAAAACAGTTTCAACCTATATATTATTATTGTCGTTTTTCACATTCACGAAATGGTTATGAATTCGTTGCTGGTTGTTTACATAACGTACTGTATTTGATGTGTTTAATAATTCAGCGTGTTTTGTCAGGATAAACAAACCCTGATCGCAATATAATTTATCCTGAACAAACTATGGATTGGAAAGGGTTATCCATATATAAATAAACGTATTTTAATGTAGTATTGATATACGAATGTACTGTTATGCGACAACTATCTCATTGGAAGGGTATTGTTCCCGTATTGTTACAGAACTCTTTTGCAGATGTTGGGGGGGGGGGGGGGACGGTCTGTTGTTGTTTTGTTTGATAAAGCCGCTACAATCTACCCTACTCTACACAAATGACACTGAATTTGAATTTTTATCACTTTGTCGTTACGCCTATCTTTTATATCCAATGAAAGGAAAAGCTCAACGAGGCTTTACATTTTGGGTTATAAATTATCCATTTGTGAAACAAATTTTAGTACTTTTTTTTTTATTGTGTGGAGGTTTTGAAAAGTATCAATTTCAGATAAAGTAACTTTATGGGATATGAAGTGATTGTTTTTTATTTAAAACAATATGGACAGGAGTAATAACGGAAACAAATTTGATTTTTACTTTTGATTTAAATTTTATTTTTTGCAATCTGCGATGGAGGGGCGGATATTCGACCTTAGGTGTTTAAATATATATATATATATATATATATATATAATCAATTTGATCTTTATAATAAAATCGGCGACGAAATCTAGAAATATCTAGAGATTGAAAAATTTGACATAACATTATTGGTATTAAAACTTCAGAGTCCAATTTCATCCAGTTTATATTCAAATTACACATTCAGTAGAGATTTATAAATCGTGGATAAATCCGTTAGCCCTAGAAAACACTACTCATTCGTAAAAATTACGACTCACTCTTTGTAAAATTCGGAGAACTCGTAGACAAAAGACGGACACGCTTTAACTATTAAGTGTTTGAATACTTTTTTTGTAAATTATTGTTTTTATATTGTTAGTTTTTAGTGTTGTAAATAGTTTATTGTGTAAATAGTGATTTTAGAATTCAAAGTGTTTGATTTAGCTACAGTACTAAGTGTATATTAATCACTGCAAGGAATGTGATTCTCAGTGAAGACAGGACTCTATTTTTTGGCATTTTTGGCATTCTACCTAATGAACTTATTGTAAATCAGTTTTCTCTTTTTATATAAATTAAACACTTATAAATGATGTATGTTATGAATATCCGATTAATTTGTCCAATAAAATATTATTTATATTTTTTTTCGATTTTTTTTTTCTAGATTAATTATTTTTTAAAACGTACTTGTAGTGGTGGTAAAAGACATTTTTTTACTGTTAAAATATGTAGGAGTTCATGGTTAAAATTTTTAAAAACACTTAAAAACAATAAAGGATTTAATATAAAAAATAGTCAACACTAAAGTAAAGTTTTAAAAAATAATAATAAAAATAAAAACAGAAAGTAGTAAAATTTACGAATGAGTAGTGATCCGTAACAATGAACTAAGAGTAGACTAGTAATCTAGGGTTAAGAAAAAAATTCGATTAGTAAATTTCAAAATGGCAGACGAAATTAATATCTAATTTTTTGCTAAAAGTTTCGGAATTATTTTACGATGAAACTTCACATTTACAACCAATGATACCAAACTAAAAATTTAGATAAATAAAAGAATCATGTTATTAATTTGACAGAGCCTAAATATGTTCCCTAAATAATTCCTCAGCGCCCACTTACCCTACAGAGATGTTGTTGGTTTTGTTGGTTTCATTAGGGTGTGAGGATCAATAATATACATATAACGTTACCGTGTGACCTAACCTAACCTAACCCACGG